>JAJOOE010059965.1:0-42449 GCA_036250405.1 Solanum raphanifolium | reverse complement strand
AAAAAACATGCTTAAATAATTCTAGTATATAATAACTAATATAAACTTATTTAATCATGCTTATGATATTCAGGAATTAATAGATTTTAGTTACACATAATCATAAATATATGTACCTGTGTGATATCTGGAATATTTTGATCTATAGCTTGACTTTGAAACTGATATATTTTTATTGAGAGTATTTTGATTACAAAAGAGAGGCTTGCTTTCCGTGTAGAAAGTCTTGCCTATCTATGCCACAATGGCTATCTATTTATACAAGAGAAAATACTATTCCTATACTACAGCTGTCCACTAACTTTACATTCCACTATCTTCTACTTTACTTTACATCTTTAGTACTATTCACACTTTTGTACCTATTACTACTAATCTAACACGTTGCTACTACTTTACATAGATCGTTTGTAGAAGTAAAGGTTTCGCAACATTAAAACAAATCACAAAGTTTTAAGGATTAATATCAAATGGGGGGAATTTGGTAACTAATTTAAGACGGGAAATGTACAAGTAGAGATTGGACAAGAGGAATGTGATTAGTCGAATGCTTATTTGGCATAATGGGTGATTACTAGTTTCTTAAAGTTGTTGAATCTCAATGGGTAGGGTAGATTTTGAATACGATAGCCATTTCTCAATCAACTATTGCGCTTCAAGTGAGTTCTTTCGAACCTCAACAAGAATAAAATAGGCAAACAACCCAATTCCATTATTAACCCACTCTTTCAAGCTGGGTTTGTAGAGACGCAATCAAACCCATTTTCTCAAGCTAGATTTTCGAGATGCAATCAATACAATTATCAATGGAATAATTCGACTCTATTACCTCTTTCTCGAGAAAGCATAGAGAACTATGCTAGAATTGCATTTGCAACTTAAATTCCTCAATTAAAACATGTACAAATAATTGAACTCACTTCGAAACAACATTAAAATCAGCAAATAACAACACCCATTAGCTAATTAACACATTCGACTACATAATCACACCCCTAAGGTAAAGGGTTTTAGCTAAGCATAATGAAAAGAAAGAAATCGTTACCAAAAATGTTTTCCATCTGATTTACTAACGATCTGTAATCTCCAATGTTGAAATCGAAGCTAAAATCTTACAATCTCTGAATCTAAATCCCAAACTCTACTAACAATGTAAAGACAATGTTCTAGAATGTTAAAACTCTCAAAAACCAAGAAGAAAACATTGTGGGAACTCCTTTCCTTCTTTCAAAAATTGTATTTATAAGTTCCCAAAATTTCAGCACGGAGCCAACTTGATGAAGTAAGTCGGGATCGCCGACGAGTTCGGTGATCCGCCGAGTTGCTTTCTTCTTGCCTTTTGGCTTGGCTCCTCCATCAAATTATTATGGAACTTTTGGCAAGCTTGATCACTATTATCAACATATTAACATCAATTATCAGTGTAAAATAGGCATTGACGACACTAAATCCTTGCATGATAAGCCCTAAATGAGTCGAAATCCTCAACTCATCAATACCCCAAATTAAACTTTTGCTTTCCCTCAAGTAAACACAAGATCAATCAGGCCAACATGGATGTCTACAAATAGTGCTACTTGAGACTCAACATGAATGCACACGAGGTTCAATCTGCACATGCAATGTTCAATTTTGCACTAAAAGTTTCAAACTATGACTAGCCATTAGCAAATAGAGTTAAAGCTCACAATGCTTACTTGAAATGCAAGTTCATGCTCAACAAGAGTATTCTAATACCCTCACACCAAAAATGATTCCATGCTCTCACAAAGACAATCAAAGATTACAATTTAAGGAATAAAAATCAACTCGCATGCTCTCAATGATAAACAAATGCATGATTTCACCCATAGGCTTGCCCATATTTTTTTTATCAACACATCATTCGGCTTATGTAAGATCAAAATGGTCTTTCAAGGCTAGTCACTAGGCTGAGGGAAAAGGTATTATCATTTTGGCTTAGTGACTTCCACCTTCATGAAACATGGCTCAAATATCTCTTCTTTCCCTTTTCTTTCATTATTTTCATCTTCACAACTGGTCCTTGGCATATTCATACACACAAAATTTTTGGTATAGCTTATCGGACAACCCTTTTCTTTCCACAATGCACAATTAATACAAAATTTCATTACTTTTCTTTTGATAATTTTCTGTCTCTTTCTCTCTTTTATATGTAGGAGTTCCATCTTTTTATTCAACACATGTTTTCAAGGATGGATTTCATGAAATTCTTGCTCAATTTCTTTCCTCATTCTTACCACACCCCGAACTTAGGCTTTTGGCCTAAGTTAGCTATTCAAACATACCAATGTTTCATGAAGGTTTTAGGTGGGGAGGACAAGGCCATTTGTGTTCATGTTTCATCCAAAGAAAAGGTTAGGCAAAAATGGTGCCAAGCTAGGTTCACACACTCACAAGGTGGTTACACAAAAGGTATAGCAATTTTGTGCACTCTCAAATATTTATGCCTAAGGTCAGTTCCATCATTCAACAAAAATAGTCAATTGGACCAACGGGGCAAGTTCTACATATCACCATTCACATATTTCAAGTAAACCTTACCACACAAATCGGCTAGTCACAATGAAATGCTAATAGTTCACACAAGACTTATGCAACTCAAATTTCCTCGTTCGACTAACACAACATATTTTTCATTAGGAGCACTATTCAAGTCATCGCTATTAGTCACAACCGACACAAAACATTAAAAAAGAACATCCACAACATTCATAAATCAAGTAATAAAGAGATGGATCAATGAGATTATAACTAACAATGGAGGGACCTTCACCACACCAAAAAGAACTAAGCATTGTCCTCAATGCATATATAGACTATTAAGTAAAAATAAAGAGAAGTAGTAAGGATCATTGAGTGAAAGGATCATAGTAGGAATGTCTCTTCAATTCACTCTCCAATCGGGGATCCTTAAGATGCCGCCGAATTACTCGGTGAATTGTCGAATAGATTGCAGCTCGCCAAACTTTACACAAAGCCAACATTTTAGTTGAAACTAAAGGGTGAGATTGGGTGGCCACGCCTATCCAACTCGGCAAACCATCGAATTGGCTGCAACCTCGCCAAATATTTTAGAAGTCCGGCCTTGTAGTTAAAGCAAAAAGGCGAGATTGGGTGGCTTTGCCTATCCGACTCGACGAACAGCCGAATATTCTAGAATTTTGTTCAATCTTGGATTTGAAATGGGTGATGCATTTGGGAGATCTTGGGATCCACTTGGAGATTCGCCGAGTAGGTCACTCGCTCGCCCAATTTCCTTTCTTTCAAAATAATAGCTCCAACCTATACATACAACAAACATTATTCAAAATGATAAAAAGCTAAAACTTGGGTTGCCTCCTAAGAAACACCTTAGTTAACGCCGTGACACGACGGGGGAATGCATTTAAGCATCTCACAAATATACTACTTCAATCACTGACAAGTGTAGTCGTTCTCCAAAGTAAAGCGTCAATCGTTGCCCATTCATCTTGAATATCGACCCCTCCTTGCTTTCAAGTTCTATTGCCCGATTATTGAACAAATGAGTCACTTTGAAGGAGCCAGATCATTCGACTTGAGTTTACCCAGAAAAAGTCTCAATAGGGAGTTATAAAGCAAGACAAGATGGCCGACTTTAAACTCCCGCCAAAGGATTTTGGCATCATGCCACTTCTTCATTTTTCCTTATAGAGGGCTAAACTCTCATAAGCTTGCAGCCAAAATTCTTCCATCACATGGAGTTGGTCGACTCTATCCTTTGAAGCATCCCCCCAATGTAAGTTCATGGATTTCAGGGCCGAAATGCCTTATGCTCAAGTTCAACCGGTAGATCACATGATTTTCCAAACACAAATTGATATGGGGACATACCAATAAGGGTATTTAATGTAGTTCTATATTCCCAAAGGGCTTCATCAAATTTTCATGACCAAACAATTCGATTTGCGTTAACGGTTTTTGCCAAAATGCTTTTTATCTCTCGGTTTGACACCTCAACTTCCCTACTTGTTTGTGGATCATAAGGGGTGGCAACCTTATGTTTAACTCCATATTTGACCATCAAATTTGGAAACATTTAGTTACAAAAATGAGAACCCCCATCACTAATGATTACATGTGGAGTGCCAAATTTTGTGAAAATGAGTCGCTTTAGGAATTGAACAACACTTCTCCCCTCTTTGTTGGGTAAGGCCACCGCCTATACCTATTTATAGATATATTCAACAACGAATAAGATGTATTTATTCTAAAAGAATCTAGGAAAAGGGCCCATGAAATAAACTCCCCAAATATCAAATAGTTCAACCTCTAGAACAAAAGTGAGAGGTGATTCGTGCCTTTGTGATACTCCTCCTTGGTTTTTTCATTTAGCACATTTTTTAACAAGATAGTTCGGATCGTGATATAAAGTTGGCCAATAATAACTACTTTTAAGTACCTTGGCAGCTATACTCACTACACTATGATGCCTACCAACCGCTGATGCATGGCAAGGAACAAGAATAACATCCACCTCAACTTCCGAAATACACTTTCTAATCATATGATCAACACACTCTCGAAATAGATATGGTTCAACCCAAAAGTACTTTCTCACATAAAAAAGGAACCTATTTCGTTGGTGCAAATTTTGCCCGTCCAGAAAAATCCCACACACAACATAATTTACAAAATTAGCATCCCAAGATGGATTATTATTAGATAGAACCATTACCGATTCATCAGGAAATTCTTCCTCATTATCCTTCTCACCAGAGTCAGCACTATTCGTTTCAAGCCTTGACAAGTGATCCGCCACTTGGTTCTCACACCCTTTTCGAATCTCAAAATCAAACTCTTGCAATAAAAACACCCACCAAATCAACCTTGTCTTTGCATCTTTCTTAGCCATGAAATATCGGATTGCAGCGTGGTCTATGTGCACCACCATCTTTGTACCCAATAAATAAGCTCTAAACTTTTCAAAAGCATACATTATGTCTAATAATTCTTTCTCATTGACAGTGTAATTATTTTGCGCTACGTTCAATGTGACTTGTGTAATAAACCTAGTGGAACAATTTACCCTTTCATTGAACAAGGGTAGCTCCAAGAGCAACCCCGATCACATCACACATTATCTCAAATGGAATGATCTAATCAGGAGCAACAATGATCGGAGCCGACACTAGGTTTTATTTTAAGCACAAGAACAGTTTGAGGAAAGCTTCATTATTGTTGAAGGTAGATTCCTTTCCAAGTAGCTTACAAAGAGGATAAGCTACCTTAGAGAAATCCTTTATAAACCACCGGTAGAAGCCTCAATAGCCTAGAAAACTCCGGATACCTTTAACCAAAATGGGAGGAGGTAGTTTGGCAATAACTTCGACTTTATCTTGATCCACTTGCATACCTTCTCCAAAACTTTTATGCCCCAAGACAATACCTTCTTTGACAATGAAATCACATTTCTCCCAATTGAGAACAAGGTTGGTTTTGGACACAACTTTGCAATACTTTACAAAGGTGTTCAAGACAAGCTTCAAATGTGTCACCTACAGCTGAGAAGTCATCCATGAAAAATTCCATCGAGTCTTCTACCATATCAGCAAAAATAAATAGCTTACATTGTTGGAAATTTGCCGGGTCATTACACAACCCGGAATGCATTCTTTTAAAGGAAATGCCCCATAGGGACATGTAAAAGTTGTCTATTATTGGTCTTCCGGTTCAATGGAAATTTGATTATGCCCAGAATAACCATCTAAGAAACAATACCATCCACACCACACAATCCTGTCAAGCATCCGATCCATAAAAGGGATCAGGAAATGATCTTTCTCATTCCATGCATTTAATTTTTGGTAGTACATGCATAAATGTAAACCGGTGACCTGTCATATTGGTACAAGTTCCCCTTTTTCATTTGGGACCACAGTGATACCTCATTTCTTTGGTACACATTGCACGGGGTTCACCCACTCTCGCATCGACCCTCTTGATGATATATTTCATCACCACTTCTTGCATTGGAGGTTTTATCCTCCTTTGGTGCTCAACGCTTGGCTTACATTCACTATGCAATTGGATCTTATGGATACAAATACCAGGAGGAATTCCCACAATATCGGCAATCGTCCATCCAATGGCCTTCATGTATCGTATCAACACATTCACAAGTAATTGCACTTGCCATTCAAGCAAACCTTAGTAATAATTACAGGTAAGGTGTTGTTTGCTCCCAAGAGTACATACCGAAGTGAGGTGGAAGAACCTTTAACTCAAGCTTTGGTGATTTTTCAGTGGATAGTTTGGCGGGAGGGCTTTCCCAATTTTTTAGATCAATATCAAGCGTCAAGGGGTTTTTAGAATAAGAACCCAAATCCGATAGAGCAGCCACGACCTCATCATAATCTTAAATTTCTTCACCATCATAGTTCAAAAGGACGACAGCTAAACATTAACCCACACAAGACACTTCACTCACACTAGTAATTGCTTCATCAATTTGCACACATTGGAAGTAACTTCCTCATCATTTATCCAAAATTTCAACTCACCGCTTTCAACATCAACAAGAGCTCTTCCGGTAGCCAAGAATGTCCTACCTAGAATAATAGGTACTTCGACATCAATCTTGCAATCGAGAATAAAAAAGTCAACTGGAAATATGAACATATCTACTTTTACCAAAATAGCGAAAAGAATGCCAATAGGGTGCTTGATAGATCGGCCGGCCATGAGAAGACGCATCATTGTTGACTTATGTTCACTTAACCCAAGTTGTTTGAAAATGGCATAGGGAATCAAGTTGATACTTGCCCACAAATCACACAATTCTTTGGAAAATTGAAATATCCCAATAGTTAATGGAATAGTAAATGCCCCCGGATAAGCTTTCTTAACAAACACATTGTTTGTCATAATGGCACTACAACTATGAAAAATCTCAACCATTTCAAAATCCATACTACTATTCCTTGAAACCAATTCTTTCATGAACTTCGCATAGCCCGGCATTTCCAACAACGCCTCCATTAAAGGAAGATTTATAGACAAAGTTTTAAAAACGGAGAGAAATTTTTGGAACTTTGCATCTTCATCCCTTTTCTTTAATCTTTGATGAAATGATGGGTTAACATTAGGCAACGGTTTTGTAGGCACCAAGGAATAAGCAACTCCCTCATTTGATGTTTTTACCTCACCGGTGGTAACTTTCTTCGGTACCTCATCACTCTCTTTGGGCCCTATATTGATAGATTCTTCGGCCAACTCCTCCCTATCAATGACATCTTTTTTCTCTTTACTAGATTTTGCCTTGTCTTCAATTTCTTCATCACTACTCATGACTTTACCACTTCGAGTCAGCATCGCCATGCATTAGTCATGATTACTCTTTGAACTAGCCAAAATATCATTAGCAAGATTATCGTGTGGTTTTGAATTTAATTGAGTTGAAAGTTGACTTAATTGGGTTTCGAGTTTTTTTTTGGAGATTAAGTGGGAAGTCACCGTTTAATATAAATATGAGAAGTACGCCTTCATCTCCTTGAGCACTTCATATGATCCTTTCATTTTGTTTAGAATACGATCAAGAAGATCATCAGTCTGAAAGCTTTCAGAATCATCCTTCGACTTTGGACTGTCATAAGTGTGCACATAGCGAGCATTATTGTCATCTCCACTCCTCCAATATGTTTCCCAATCAAAACAATCACTATCTTGATCTCTCAATCCACCCTGACAAATTTTGTTCCAACCTTGATTCACCACTACTAGAATTTCGTTGGTTACCGATTGCAAAATTACACCGAATGTAGTCCGAAAATAGGGTTTTCCGATGCCCTTCCGACTAGTTCTTAGTAGTCGGCATATTGAACATCGGAAAATCCAAAACGACTACAGAAGTCAGAATTTGCCGATTACCGTAGTCGAAAATTATAATACAAAACCAGACCATTTAAGTACCTAAATGGTTGACTACTATAGTCGGAAAACTATTAAAATAATAATTTATTAATTTACACAATGCCAACTACAGTAGTCGTAATAGTTAAGCAATTAAATAATTAATTAATCATTTATTTATTGATCATTTTAGTACTCTTCCGACCAGTACAATCGGTATAAATAATTAATTTATTCACCATTTAGGTGATCTTCTGATTATTGTAGTCGGCATTTTTAATTTTCTAAAAAAACATTATACGATATTTCATATAATTGTAGTTGAAAAAACTACATTTTACTACTGAAAAATGTTGTTTATTTGGTACACCAAACAACCATAAGAATTCAACAATAAAACCAAACATTGAATACATTCCTAAACATTCAAATTGTTTCAATTCAATTGAGTCTAAAAGCTCAAGCATCATCAAAATCAGGTCGATTAGGCATTAAGTTGTTAGTAAAAAAGGAAGTAAATAGTTCAAAAACACGTCTAAATTTTATAGAAAATGTCTAAGCAACCATAACACAATCTACTCTTCATCAGAGTTGGTCCCTTCTTCACTATCATCAGATTCAGCCATATGTTTCTCCATGATCTTTTGCACTTTAGCAAATTTAACTTCAGATGTTTGAAGTCATTCTGTAAGCTCTGAAATTTGTCTTCGCATTTCTTCCATATCTTCCAAAGATTGAGAAGTGGAAGCACCAGACAACAATACTGATGGATGACACGAGGAAGGATGTGCTCCAAGCTCGTAAACTCTACCTTTCTTAACACCTCCTGCCAACTTTGTCCATATTTATGTAATATCAATAGATGATGTGGAACCAGCCTCTGAAGTAGGTTGTCTTTGACGCCATTCGTCCAAGCTCCTTTGAAATCCAACTTAAAATAAATGTATACAACACCAACCACTTACTGAAAATCCAATACTCCAATACCGTGTTACATGAATAAACTAGATAAAAAAATCTTAGTATACATAAAAAAACAAGAGGACCATTAAAAGATCTAATCTAAAAAATAGGCTATTAATTAAACTCTTAAAAGTCATTAGATTAGATCTATTTATACTGAAAGTAAGGGTCAAGTTAGAACTAATGTAGTTGTTCCAATGAGGGCCCCAACAACTACAATAATCCCCAACATGAAATGCTTGAAAGTGAGCCAAAAAAAAGTTCAATTTTTATGAACATTACATTCAATCCAAGATCAAATCTTGAACTATATAGACATGTTAATTCAAGAAAATAAATGAAACCCAAGATTTCATGAAAAATCATCAAAATAACAGTAAATCTTTAAAGATAGTGAAGCAAGCTCTAAAGAAGTTTAAAACTACTAAATATTAGGGAGTGGAAACTAGAATAAAGATGTACAAAAAACAACTTCAAGAAATACAAAGTTCTATGATGTTGGAGGTGAAACTAGAATAAAGATGTACAGGCAACAACTGCAAGAAATACAAAGTTCTATGATCCTGAAAATGAGAACATTGAGCATTTATTCTTCAACTGCCCCTACTACAGCCAGGTCTGGCAAAAGGTTTTAAGGTGGAAAACTATGAAAAGACAAGCATCAGAGTGGAATGAGGAGCAGATATGGGCACAAGATCATTACAAAGGTAAACTACCAGAAGCAGAAATATTTCGAATAATACTTGCAGCTAGTGTGTACTTCATCTTGCAGGAGAGGAATCATAGGATTTTTTTAGCGAAAGAATAGAAGTTGTGATGTTCTAATCAAGATTATTATCCAAGAAGTCCATATAAGAGGGGGAATGAACCGAAGCTGAGCACGAAATTGCAGCTGCTAGATTGGTCCCATGTCTAACGAACTACTAATGTGGTATTGGATAGGTTTAGTAATGGTTAGGAGTAGGTTTTGATAGATGTTAGATGTATATAGTCCTGGGGGATGTTCAGGTTGTTTTTTTCTATTTGTAATTCTCACTTGATAATAAAATAAGTTTATTTTTTTAAAAAAGTAAATCAAAGAATTGAATCTACGTTGAAAACAATAAGTAATGCTCTTTGAGTAGATAAACTTCAATTTCAATAATTAGAATAACTAGAAGAATTCCTCTTGCTCTTACTTTGTAAAGTTACATATTGAGCTTAAAAAATGGATTCTTATTCCACCATCACAGTTTCTTCCTCTCTTCACTGTTGAAGAGAAATAATCACAAGTTTTTCTGCAAGATTTTATAAGGGAGATGCAACTTGTTCCCTAACAATAATGTAAATTCTTAGCCTATTAGAAGGTTAGATCGCATTTAGCTAGTAACTAAGCCCGATGTTCTAAGATGAGAACAAATATGTTCCTCAAGAATGTTGAGGCATCCAAACTTTCTCATAAAAATGCCATTTTTATAGGTGAATTCACCCGTCATCTCTTGTTTCTCCCCACCCTCTTTATCATCTATCCTTCCATGTTTAAATGAGTGACATATTCATTAAGTAGAAAGGAAAATTAACACACACTTTTTAAGTTTTCTCCGAAAGCTTGGTGAGTTTATCAAACTCCTTCGATCTCTGATAACTATTAACAATGATTCGGTACATAATCTAGAATACCCTAGATATGGAACATGATGCAAACTATTATAGAAAACTTTGGACATCGAAAGTTGCATAAATATCATTTCTAGAAACTTGAACTACACAATATTCCTTAGTAGATGGTGAGAGAAGGAGTAACATTCTATAGTAAGAGCTAAACGTAACGCATATAGTACAAAATTCCAAATGAAGATGAATTCACTAGGGTGAGCTTACAATTAATTTCACCCGTCATTAATTGGAGCAATAGACACCAAAAGACAATATTTGTCAACATAACAAGACAATTTTGAAGTGTTTTAACTTACAAATGTTTCCTCTGCACGTGGCTCTATTCATTCTCCCCTTGTCCCATCTTTACTTCTCTTTTTATGTGTCTCCTCAAATACCTCAGCAATAGACACCTCTTCACCTTTTAACTTTGTCTGCAAATTTCATAAATAAAAGTTATATAAAATTTAATCGTATTTAGTTAAAAGTAAGGAAAATCAATAAAAATATTACCATTTTTCGTTGGTGGGCTGCAAAAGCATAGAACCTCCGGTGTGTAAAGAGCCACCCGTTACAGAGGCCTGAGATGCCTTTGCGTGCTTACACTTCTTCTAAAATTCAGGACTGTTCCAAATCTCTTGCAACAAACCAGGCTTCTTATTATTCTTTCGAAGTACAAACAACATATCTGAAATCCGTATACTATCTTTCTTATCAAAAATGACTTTTATTTTGTTCTCATAACATGGCTTCCATGCACACTTCATCTGCATAATAAATAATATCATTAAATCAAAAATTCTATATTCAACAACTAACATAAAAATAAATTTTATTTGTACCCTAAACTGATTGCATATTTGTTCTCCGATATTGTATGGAAACTCTTTCCATCTACCCCAAACACCATTTAAGAATGGTAGAATAGATTCTGAAACCAGATGTGAGTCGGCATATGATGCTGCAAATCTGTATTAAACTTAATTTATGTAAGAAATACATTCACCAAAGTAAACCAACTTATCCGCCTTCATCAGGGGTGATAATCAGCCTATGATAAGCATCATATTCTCTAGTATCTCTAATATTTTGAGTCTTCGAATGAGTTGGTGCAATAGTACTACTGATATATGGTGATGCTGGTATAGAGACTCCAATATTTGACCTAGATATGTTAGGTGTCAATGATGTTTGAGATACAACTTGAGTGGATGATGGAAGAAGAGATGGGCACTATATTCTTGCCATGAGAAGTTGTGGAATTATTTTGATAGGCCCATATAGTGGTATACTAAAAAATGAAGGTGGTAATGAAGTCGGCAAGGTGGGAAAGCCAGGGGGTAATGAGGTCGATGGAGGAGAAATAGTTGGTGGCGGTGAAATTCATTGAGGAGGAATGATAGATGGAAATGAAGTCACTAGAGGAGGAAATGTCGGTGGTAATGAATTTGCCTTAGCAGGACCTACATGTGGCTGTGAGGTGCCGCGAAATCTTGGTACATTTGATGCTCAAAACTAAGGATTAATGCTAGAACTTGTGTGTTTTTTTGTGGCTATGATATGTTTGGTAATGTTGAATAGGTAAAACGCTTGGACGCGGGAGATGGAAAGAAAAAGGAAAAGATCCCGGAATATACACCACGGAGCCTCAGATGGGCCGTGGTCATAATGATGAGCCGTCCGGAGGCTCGTGGAAATGAGGATATGCCAGCAAGGCAAGTTGAGTTTGATCAAGTCAGGACCACAGAGACTACAACGGGACGTGGTCTCTTCCATGGACCCTGGAGCAACTTGTGAAGTAGATTTACTAGATATGCCTTGAGAAGCCATGTTTTCAATTTCCTAAGAAAAGACCACGGACACCCAGACGGGTCGTGGTCCTCATGACGACTCGTGGTGGTGAACCAGTGAGCCGAACTCAATAGGTTATGTTCTGGATTGGCAAAATAAGGACCATGGACACCCACATGGGACATGGTTCTCCTAACGGCCCGTGAGGCCGATCGTGAAGCAGCCTGACAAGTCTTACTTCACGTAAGACTCTTTTTAGACTGACTATTTGAATTAATTAGGTTGTATTTTGAATTAACTCATCATATCTAGAGCGAGAGACCATTTTACTATTATTCTCTACTTTGGTTTTTATCGATAAACATTGAATCAAGATTCGAAGTTGATTTGGTTTTCGGAATATCAAGTGTTCTTTGAATTTGCAAATCTTTGTAAGTGATCTCTCCTAATGCATTCATTACGTATCTTTGCTTATTCAATTGAAAGCATGAGTGGTTAAACACCACAACTAGGGTTGTAGGAACTATGACTAAAATCTAAGTGTAGATTCATAAAATGAGTAAAATGTGATTTATATTTGCAGAACATAACTTAACTTTCGTTATTCATTTTTTCTAATGAGTGAACGCATTAGAAATTGCTTGTATCTATCAATTGTTTGAGAGAAAATCTATAGTTAGGAAATAGTTGAGTTAATCCGACGAATTGTAGTAAAATTTAGAGTTCGAGAGAAGAGAACTTTGACATCAAAACATGCGAGGGTAAAATCTGATAACACCGCAAGACCGAGAGGGTTTGAATGGAAGTTATCTAATTAGATTGAAAAGTGTTAGATACATCTAGCTCGCCTGAAAATCTGCAAAGAATAAATCGCCTAAAAGACGTTCATTAATCAACACTAGATGTAAACGTCATGGGAAACACAACCCTGGTTTCATTCAATTATAAACACAACCATAAAATCAAGACTCTGTTAGTCGTGTTAATCTGGATATTTTAATAAAAAAATATTACCTGAACCTTACAACCAAACCCATTTTACATTTCGCAATTACTTTCTTTAGGAAATAATAACAACAGTTGAATAAATTTGATAGTGAAATTATTTCTGTAAGTAAATTCTTTGTGGGATCGACCTCAACTCACGTCGAGTTCTATAAATTGACTTCGATCGTTTATGATTCTTCATTGAAGTATAAGTTTGGATATATCAAATTTTGGTGTCGCTGTCAGGAAATTCTTTTCAGAAATATTCTACTAGCATTTATTCGAATTGTTGTTATATTTCCTAATTTTACGTCTTGTTCTTTGTTTCTGTCTTTGACAGGTAAGTCAACAGTGCATGCCAAATGCCAAAAGTAAGGGAGCTCCATTGATACCTTACGATCTAGAACTTAGGAAAACCATCCGCAAGATGGTGAATGTACATGAACTTCTGGCTAAGAGGCAGAGACTTGGATTTGAGGCTGAGATAGCTGCTAGAGGTGCTCAGCAGAACACTGTGAATGACCCACCTAGGATGGTCGAGGAATATGAAGGAGTAGAAGGGATAGCTCTTCCCCACTGATAGCCATTAGCTCCTAGGGGTCAAGCACATCAACCAACTCACAGGATGTTCGAAGAGGACGACTTAGACTTGGATGGAACTGGAGCCACCAGAGCAATAGTGCTACCTGCATTACCTCCAGGTGTAAAATTCACAATCACCTGCACGATGATTCGGCATCTGAATTTGAAGGAAATGTTCAGAAGTGTGGCTGGAGATGATGCTTATCAACATGTAAGGAACTTTGTAGCAATATACAAATCACACGAAATCCCTGGGGTGAGTCAGACTGCTATGACACTAAGGCTATTCCCGTTGTCTCTTATTGGAGAGGCACAAACTTGTTGAATGAGATGCCTGATGATTCTATCAAGACTTGGACTGAGTTAAAGGAAGCCTTTATGGAATGGTTCTATCCTAAGTCACAAGAGCTACAGATGAAGGATGAAATAAGCACACACAAGCAACAATTAGGGGAAGGAATGCATAATGCTTGGTGGAGATTCACTCAAAAGCTGGAGAAGTGTCCAAATCAAGGTTTTACCGAAAGATATTCAAAACAATCTTTTTATAGATCACTGGATTATGTTACTAAGACTGTTGTTGATGTAGTGTGTGGAGGTTCATTCATGAGAAAACCATTCCCAGAAATTATGCAAATCATGGATGAACTCTCAAAGAACAATAGAGCATGGCACACCAGAGATGCTGAAGTTGGAGATATGTGGTTCACATTTGAGCTTTCAGCTGAACAAAAGAGGCGAGAAGAATAAAGGGCCCAAGACATGGCCCATATGATGACTCAAATGGATCTGCTTACAAAGGACATCATGTCAGTATCAGAAAAGGTGAATGTTATCGGTGCATATCAAAGGTATGATGATTAGGAAATCGACTTTGATAAGAAAGCTAAATACTTGGGGAACCAGGGGGTTTCTGGAATTATAACTCAAGAAACCAAGGATATAATTCTGGTAAACAAGGTCGGAACTACCCAAGGGAAGGGCAGTATGAAAGAGCTGGAAACGAAGAGAAGGGCATCTGGCAAAACAGAGAGTGATACAAGAATGACCGCAATGGTGTATATGTGCCGCTAGGTAATAGGCATCAAGTAGGAGGTAAATCCAATGGATCTAAAGTCGAGGCTATGTTAGCTATGGTTTTACAGAAAGTTGAATCTACTAATATTGGAGTGAAAGAAATCAAGAATGATTTTTCTTCTATGAGCCAACTAGTAGATTCTCATACCACTTTATTCAAGCAACCGGAGCAACAGTTGGGCCAATTTTCAGCATCTCTAAACCCAAGGAAGAACGGGTCATTACCAAGTGACACTATTCCCAACCCCAAAAATTATGGCCATTAAATGGCCATCACCACTAGAAGCAGTAAGATCCTTAGTGAGCCAAAATCTTGTAGGTACTAAGCAGGAATAAGGTATATGGAGAAATGAGCAAGAAGAGGTTACAGCTGAACGTGTAGTTGATACACAAAGAGCCCAACCAACAGAGGAGTCAGCTAAGGTAAAAGAAACAGAAGTAGAGGCTACTTTTCCTTTACAGTAGATACCGAGAATGCCTCCTCTATTCCCCCAAAGACTCAGGAAGGAAGCGGAAGATGGGAAGTTACAAAATTCATAACAATATCGAGACAACTATTAGTGAACATCCGGTTGGTAGAAGCGCTGTAACACCCCGTATACTTTTACAGACCAAGTGCGGATTTCAAGAGTTGCAGGTGGCACCGAAGGGCACCACCCACGGATCGTAGGGGGATCCACGGTTCATTCTGCTAGTCCGTGGTTCACCACATGTGACCCTTCCCTAGAAACTCCCAGAAATTATTCTAAGTGTCAACCCAGGGCCGGACCTACGCACCGTAGGTCATGCCACGGAACGTGGTCCATGTCCGTGGATCAGACCCCCTGCTACAGCCTCCCAGTAGCCAAATGATGGTTGACCAGCACAGACCATGGGCCCAACCACGGTCTATCAGTCCCGTCCTTTGGTGGCCCCCGACAACAGTTATGTCATGGGTCGTTTGATCTTTTCCTTATGCGTTGGACCCCTAAACTACATAGTTTTGGTCAGTTTTAGCCTAGTAGCTTAATTAGAATCTACCCTAAGCAAATCATTCACCAAAAACTTAGAAAAAATTAGAATGCGAAAGGAGAAAGGGTCGATCAAGCCCTAGTCCAAGAATGCAACAAGTTTTCATCAGTTCCAGCCTCAAAATCAATAGACTTCTCCGTGGAATTCGTCACCGGGTATATGGGATTTCACTAGTGGGTTCCTTTCACCAATTAGGTCCCTAGAATTCAGTCAGATTCTTGATTCCCTTCATATTATCTAGACCTAGGGTGTCTAGAATTTCAATAGATTATTACGGACTTGCCACTTTAATGTTCCTAATCATATTATGATGTAGTAGTATCATATTTGCTCAGATTCATGCATAAACTCAAAACCCTAGCTATGTAGTTCCTATAGTTCATGAATTACACATCATAGGCTAGATATTTCAATTATACATGCCTCGGAATTAAATGTTTCATTATCAGCATATTAATGGTGCAATTTCAATTAGCATGTCAATATTTTGAGCTATCCAGTATTACAGAACTTCAGGCATAAAATGTTAATTGCCTAATGAAATGGGAGAAGCTTACTACCAAGTGGACTACGGTCAGTCACCCTCAAGTCCCAAAACTACGTGCCTTGTAGGTTGTAATTCCCCTCTGTGGGGATCAATTTAGTGATCACACCAGCATGTCTCTATACCTTTGGCAGGGTATATTGGGTCCTCTCGATGGGGCGTATACATCGGACTCCACATTTAGCTCATGTGGTTTTATGTTAGTTATTAGTAGCTCCATTACAGTTTAGTCAAACTCCATTGCATTGACCAAGTCACTAGTCAAAGTTTAGTATTCAGTCTCAGCATGTTATAAACTTGGTCATTGCATTCTGTATTTCATGTTCCGTATTCTCAGTTTGTATCATGTTTATTTCATATAATTGCTCAGATATATGCTTTGATTCAGTAGTGTTATTGTTCAGTTTTACTCAATCCCGTATGCTTAATACCTTTCAAATATTAACGCATACTCTGCGCTACATCTTCTCGTGATGTAGGTTCAAGTTCTCAGCTTCTAGATCACGCATAGATCGGTTCTCGATATTTAGTTCAGCAGCATCAATGATGAGTTCTCATTCTTCGAGGACAAGTGACATGATTATCTTCCTTTGCTTTTAGCTTAGTTTCACTTTTTGCTAGATTTAGCTGGGGCATGTCCTAACACTTATAGTCAGTTAGAGGCTATTTTCAGACGTAGTTAGTTTCAGCTTTAGTGTTAGAGTTTGACTTTTCAAATGTATTTCAAACTCTCAGTTTTCATATATTCAGATTTAGTATATAGGTATTTCCCAATCATTTCAGATTATTCATATGATTTAGCTTCCGCACAATATTTAGTGATTCAGTTTGCTTTAGTATGCTTGTAATATGCCAGCAGGGTTAGCTTGGGGTCACTTGTGATCCTAGGTCCCGTGTCCGCATCTAGGGGTAGCTTCGGGGTGTGACAAACTTGGTATCAGAGCATTAGGTTTAAGATTCCTAGAATGTCTGAAAAGCCGCACTAAGTAGAGTCCTTTTCATGGGTGTGAAGTGCACCACATATAATGAGAAGGAGGCTACAATGTGGTTTAGGAAAACTTCATTTTCTTGCTACTCTTATCGTGCGTATGGTATGACCTAATTCCTCATTCTAACTCGACGTTATGCGCTTTCAGATTGTGTCTCCTCGTAGAGCTTACGCAAGAAATGTGAATGCCAGGAACGCAAACGCAGCTCCTCCAGCCCCAGATCAGGAAGTTTTGAATGCTAAATTTCGGAATGCTACCGAACTGTTGGCTCAGAGTGTGACCAACCAGAACAACCAGCAGGTTCCAGTTCCTATGAATCCTAGTGATGGATTAGTGGCAGCCAGGGTTCGTGATTTCGTTAGGATGAATCTGCCTAAGTTCTTAAGATCACAGATTGGTGAGGATCCCCAAAACTTCATAGATGAGGTCAAGAAGATCCTTGGAGTGATGCAGGTGACAAGTAATGATAGGGTAGAGTTTTCATCCTATTAGCTGAAGGATATAGCTCACATCTGTTATACTCAGTGGAAAGAGAACAGGGGTACAAATGCAACTCCTATCAGTTGGGAATGCTTTAGTGAGACCTTTCTGGACAGGTTCTTCCCAAGAGAGTTGAGGGAGGAAAAAGCTCTGGAGTGTATGAATTTGAGGTAGGGTTCCATA
This sequence comes from Solanum raphanifolium, assembly GCA_036250405.1. NCBI lineage: Eukaryota > Viridiplantae > Streptophyta > Magnoliopsida > Solanales > Solanaceae > Solanum > Solanum raphanifolium. Next base: position 24,314 of record JAJOOE010059965.1, on the reverse strand, counting down.
TCAGTCCACGAGTATGGACTCAAGTTCAACCAGCTCTCCAAGTATGCTCCTCACATGGTTGCCGATTCCAGGGCTCAAATGAACAAGTTTCTTTATAGGGTATCCGACCTTGTGAAAATAGAGTGTAGGAATGTTATGTTGCTAGAAGATATGAGCATCTCTAGGCTCATGACTCATGCTCAGCAGGTTGAGGGTGATAAGCTTAGGGAACAGGCTAAGGGGAATAAGAAGTCTAAGGCAGGCAACTATGATTATTCTCAATAGAAATCGGTTGCTGGAAATCGCTCACATTTTCAGCAGTAGTCTTCAGCTCCAACACCTTCATCAATTAGTGTTCTATCCTCCAAGTTCAGACATGATCAGAAAGGTAGGGCATCAGGCTCTAAGTCTCAAGGTAGTATTTCAAGCACCATAACCTACCCAACTTGTCCAAAGTGTGGTAAGAACCATCCGGTCGAGTATCTTGCAGGAAAGGAAGGATGCTTTGGGTGTGGTTAGTCTCGTCACAGGTTGAAAAATTGTCCTTTTAAATAGGATCAAGGAGGTAGCAATGGTAGAGCTTACTCCACAACTTCAGCAGCACCATCAGGTCGCCCAACTCAGCAGGGTAACTCATCTGGTATAGGTGGCAATCAGTGCCAAAACAGGTTGTATGCTCTCCAGGCTCGCCAGGATCAGGAAGATTCCCTGATGTCGTCACTAGTACGTTACAACTCTTTGACTTAGATGTTTATGCTCTGTTAGATCCAGAAGCTACTATTTCCTTTTTAACTCCCTATATAGAAATCAACTTCACTGCTAGTCTAGAAATTCTCTCATAACCCTTCTTAGTCTCTACTCCAGTCGGTGACCCAGTTATATTTAGACGGGTATACAGAAATTGCCCTGTCATAGTCTCTTAGATATTCACCTCAACAGCTCTTGTAGAGTTTGAAATGGTACACTTTGATATCATTCTAGGCGTGGATTAGTTACATTCCTGTTATGCCTCAGTCGATTGTAGAACTAGGATCGTTCGCTTTCAGTTTCCAGACAAACAAATATTAGAATGGAAGGGTAGTAGCTTAGCATCTATGGGTCAATTCATTTCTTACCTTAAGGCCAGAAAGATGATTTCTAAAAGGTATGTCTATCATCTAGTTTGGATGAAGGACTCAAGCTCTGAAGCCCCAACTCTTGAGTTAGTTCCAGTGGTCAATGAGTTCCTAGAAATGTTTCCAGAAGATCTTCCCAGAGTTTCTCCTTAAAGGGAAATTGAATTTGGAATATATATCCTTCCAGATACCCAGCCTATTTCTATTCCTCCTTAAAGAATTGCTCCAGCTGATCTTAAGGAATTGAAAGAGCAGTTAAAAGACCTTCTAGATAAGGGCTTCATCATACCTAATATTTCCTAATAGGGTGCACCAATGTTGTTCATGAAGAAGAAATATGGTTCTCTCAGAATGTGCATTGACTATAGGCCGTTGAACAACGTCACAATCAAAAATAAGTATCATATCCCTAGGATTGATGAATTGTTTGACCAACTTCAGGGTGCTAGCCATTTCTCAAAGATAGACCTCAGATCCGGTTATCATCAGCTTAGAGTCAAAGAAAGTGACATCCCAAAAACAGCCTCCAGAAGTTGGTATGGTCATTATGAATTTGTAGTTATGTCATTTGGACTAACCAAAGCTCCTGCAAATTTCATGGACTTGATGAGCAGAGTGTTCAAGTAGTATTTGGACTTGTTCATTATCATCTTTATTGATTTAATCCTCATTTACTCTAGGAATGAGGAAGAACATGCGAATCATTTGACGGTTGTCCTGCAAACTCTCAAGAATCGCCAGTTATTCGCCAAGTTTAGCAAATATGAGTTTTGGTTGCAATCTATTGCTTTAATTAGGCATATTGTATCTAGCGAAGGGATCCAAGTGGATTCTCAGAAAATAGAAGCACTGAAACAATGGCTCAGACCTACCTCTCCTATAGATATCAGAAGTTTCTTGGGTTTGGGTGGTTACTACAAAAGGTTCGTGGAAGGATTTTCATCCGTAGACTCTCCATTGACTAAGTTGATACAGAAGAAGGTTAAGATTTAGTGGTCAGATGATTGTGAGAAAAGCTTTGCAGAACTGAAAACTAGGTGGACTACAACTCCAGTTTCGACTCTTCCAGAGGGGTCAAACAGTTATTTTATATATTGTGATGCATCCAGAGTCGGCTAGGTTGTGTGTTGATGCAACGAGGTAAGGTCATAGCTTATGCTTCTAGACAACTTAAGGTGCATGAGAAGAAGTATCAAACTAATGACCTTGAGCTAGCAGCAGTGGTATTATCCCTTAAGATTTAGAGACATTACTTGTATGGTGTCTATGTAGATGTGTTTACAAACCATAAGAGCCTTCAATATGTGTTCACCCAGAAAGAGTTGAATCTTCGCCAGAGGAGATGGCTTGAGTTCCTCAAGGATTATGATATGAGTGTGCATTACCATCCTGGTAAGGCAAATGTAGTAGCAGATGCTCTTAGCACACTATCTATGGGTAGTGTAGCATATGTTGAGGAAGAAAGAAAAGAACTAGCAAAGGAGGTTCATAGGCTTGCTCGCTTGGGAGTTCGCCTTATGAGCATATCAAATGGTGGTGTAACAGTTCAAAATGGGTCAGAATCTTCATTGGTAGTGGAGGTTAAGGAAAAGCAAGACAGTGATCCAATATTACTTCAACTAAAGGGTGCAGTCCATCAGCAGAGAGTTGATGTTTTCTCCCAAGAGGGAGATGTTGTGCTTCGCTACTAGGGTCGATTATGTGTTCCTAAGGTGGGTGAGTTGAGAGAACAGATTCTTGCAGAAGCCCATGATTAAAGATATTCTATTCACCCAGGCGGAACTAAGATGTATTGTGATCTACATGAAGTCTTTTGGTGGAATGGAATGAAAAGGGATATAGAATTTGAATTATGAGATCCTTCCGAACGAGCTAAGAGAATCTTATTTATTCTCTTTCGTTTTGTTAATTGAAGAAATACAAAGGACTTGGTGATTAGTAGCTGGTTCAACAAGAGCAATTTGATCTTATTGGCTTGCTTATTCAACTCGTTTGAGTAAAGCAAATCTTGGTATTGACTTATTGAAAATCTCAAAGAGATTGCTTAGACAAATCTTTTTGTGTGAGGCCGCTGTTCCCCACCTTTCTTACCTTGTTTTTTGGGCTTCAAAGCTATTGCCTTGTTTTCCTTAATGATGGCCTTCTTAATCCTCCCTGTCTTTTAGAAAAAAAAAAAGAAAAGAGTGGAAGCGGGCTAGTGGTAACAGCCCCAATTGTCATCAAGTCAAGGTAGAACATCAGAAACTAGGAGATATGACTCAAGAGATCAACATTCCTACTTGGAAGTATGAAGTGATCAACATGGACTTCATCATAGGTTTACCTCGTACTCGCAGAAAGCATCACTCCATTGTGGGTGATTGTTGACAGAGTTACTAAGTCTGCACACATTTTGGCTATCAAGACTACAGATTCGGTGGAGGACTACGCCAAGATTTACATTAATAATATAGTCAGGTTGCATGGGGTTCCTTTGTATATCATCTCGGATAGAGGTCCTTAGTTTAGCTCTCATTTCTTGAATTCATTTCAGAAAGGTCTTCGTACTCAGGTGAATCTTAGCACACAATTTCATCCACAGACGGATGGTCAGGCAGAGCGTACCATTCAGACCTTAGAGGTCATGTTGAGCGCTTGTACGATCAACTACAAGGCTAGTTGGGATGATCACCTTCCTCTTATAGAGTTCGCCTACAATAATAGCTACCATTCCAGCATTCAGATGGCCCCTTATGAGGCATTGTATGGGCGTAGATGTAGATCTCTAGTTGGTTGGTTTGAAGTAGCTGAAGCAGCCTTGATAGGGCCAGATTAAGTTCATGATGCTATGGAGAAAGTGCAACTCATTAGAGATAGACTTAAGACAGCCCATAGTGGCTAGAAGTCCTATGCAGATGTAAGGAGAATGGAATGAGAGTTCCAAGTTAATAATTAGGTTTTCCTGAAAGTGTCACCTATGAAAAGGGTGATGACGTTTGGAAAGAAAGGGAATCTCAGTCCTAGATATGTAGGCCATTACAAGATCTTGAAAAGAGTTGGTAAAATGGCTTATGAGTCAAAGTTGCAAGTAGAACTAGCAGCGGTATATCCGGTTTTTCACATTTCACTGTTAAAGAAGTGTGTGGGTGATCCAACATCTATAGTACCTTTAGAAAGTGTGGTTGTGAAGGATAGTCTCACTTTTGAGGATATGCCAGTTGAGATTCTTGATAGTTAGGTTCAAAGGTTGAGAAACAAAGAAGTCGTTTCAGTTAAGGTTTTGTGGAGGAGTCAGTCCGTAGAGGGAGCTACTTGGGAAGCAGAAGCAGCCATGAAGGCCAAGTATCCTCATCTCTTTCCTTCCGATAATATTCCAGCTTTAGGTAACAGTTCCTCTTTAGTTTTTTAGTCATTCATGCACAGTTTCAGTCCTAGCATCATGTTCCTTCATTTTGTACTTGCATTTTCAGCGTATTTGCATGTTCTTGGAACATAGATCAGTCAAAAATAAGTTTCTGGTGTTTAGTGCTAGGGGTTGCTGCTCTCTCCCTCTATTTCAGCTAGTTTAGTCTTCATTCGAGGATGAATGTTCCCAAGGGGTAGATAATGTAACACCTCGTATGCTAGAACAGTCCAAGTGCAAATTTCAACAGTTGCAGGTGGCACCGACAGGCACCACCGACGGACCGTAGGGTGACCCACGGTCCATTTTGCTGGTCCGTGGTTCACAAACTGTGACCCTTCCCCAGAAACTCCCAGCAATTATTCAAAGTGTCGACCCACGGTTGGACCTACGGATCATAGGTCAGGCCACTGACCGTGGTCCGTGTCCTTGGATCAGACCCCAGCAACAGCCTCCTAGTCGCCAAATGATAGGTGACCAGCACAGACCATCGCCCCAGCCACGGTCCGTCGGTGGCCCCCGACAGCAGTTAAGCCAGGGGTCGTTTGGTTTTTTCCTTAAGCGTTGGACCTCTAAACTATGTCGTTTAAACCCTAAACTATGTAGTTTTGGTCAGTTTTAACCTAGTAACTTAATAAGAATCTACCCTAAGCAAATCATTCACCAAAAACTTAGAATAAATTAGAACGTGGAAGGAGAAAGAGTCGACCAATCCCTAGTCCAAGAAAGCATCAAGTTTTCATCAGTTCCATTCCCCAAAATCGAAAGATTTATCCGTGGAATTCATCACCAGGTATGTGGGATTTCACTAGTGGGTTCCTTTCACCCATTAGGTCCCTAGAATTCAGTCAGATTCTTGATTCCCTTCAGATTTTCTAGACCTAAGGTTTATATAATTTCAGTAGATTATTACGGACTTGTCACTTTAATGTTCCTAAATAGATTATCATGTAGTAGTATCATTTTTGCCCATATTCATGCATAAACTCAAAACCCTAGCTATGTAGTTCCTTAGTTCATGAATTACACATGCGAGGACATATATTTTAGTTATACATGCCTCAGAATTAAATGTTTCATTATCAACATATTAATGTTGCATTTTCAATTAGCATGTCAGTATTTTGAGCTATCTAGTATTACGAAACATCGGGCATAAAATGTTAACTACTTAATCAAATGGGAGAAGCTTAATACTGAGTGAACTAGGGTCAGTCACCCTCAAGTCCCAGAACTACATGCCTCGTAGGTTATAAGTCCCATCTGTGGGCATCATTTTAGTTATCACGCCAGCATGCCTCTATATCTCTGGTAGGGTATATTGGGTCCTCTTGATAGGGCGTATACATCGGACCCCATATTTAGCTCATGTGGTTTTATTTTGGTTATTAGTAGCTCCTTTACTGTTTAGGCAGATTCTGTTGTGTTGACCAAGTCACCAGTCACAGTTTAGTATTAAGTCTCAACATGTTATAAATTTGGTCATTGTTGTAACATCCCTCAAAATGAAATAAGATAAAGTAGAGCCTCACATGGGTTTTATGTATTAATAAATTGTTAAAATAATGAAGAATAGCATTTTTAGTTAGTTTTAAAGAGTTTGAAGTCAAACGTCAAAGAGACATTCAAGACATTCAAAAACTAGTCTTTTACGTGTTGGTGTGTTCTAATATGTTGTTCATGTTTTTATGTGTTGTTTGGAATCTAAAGTCAGTGGAGGTGACTCTAGTGTCTTAATAAATGTTTTTAGGGTCAAAACGTTCGGGTACGACTCCCCGGGGCCACCCTAAGGCTTCCCGAGGAGGACCCCAACCCTTGGCTAAACAAGTTGCCAAGGCAGCTTGAAAATGCTCATGGAGGGAGCATGTCCGCGTCGCGGACTAGCTTCACCATAGGCCAAATTCTTGGTCCGCGTCGCAGATGTGTTGCGGACTCTTTTGTCTCGAAATTTAATTTTCAGAAACTTATGGGAACACCCTCGCGTCGCGGACTTGTTTCCCGATGAAATGTGCGAAAATAAAACTGAAGTTTGATTTATTTAAAACGTCCAACTAAGTGAGGGGTGGTTTGGGTACTTTGGGGAATTATTATAATCGGTTATTCTACCTATTTTAGGGTATTTTAAGTTGGTTAAAACCCCAAAACCCAGAATTAGACCTCATTATCCAAATTGAACCTTCCCTCTCAAATAAATTCTCTCTAGAACTCCATGGAAAACGTTGATGAAGCTTCAAGCTAGGGGATGGGTTCCTACTGATTTCTCCTTCAAATTCCTAAGGAAATTAATCACAAAGGTATGGGGATTTTATCTTTGATTCTCCTTTTAATCAAAGAGCTAAATCAAAGTGATTTCAAAGTTTTTCAAAAACACTAAGAACCCCAATTTCGATTATAAGCTTGGGTAATTGCATGAAAGTATTTCAAATAATGATTTATGTTAATATTGAGGGTTTTAAGATAAAAAACTCCATGAACCCTTGCATATCTTGAAATCCTAATTTTTGGGTCTAAAGTGGGTCTATTGATTATGAGCTAATAATGTGATATTAATGTGTAGATTGTTATGGGCTATTGATTTATGTATTGTTCTATATTGAATTATGAGGAATTGATGGTCAATTGTGTTATATTGAATGTTGGCCTTGAATGGGCAATTGTGACCTAAGGTTTATGATGATGATGAAGCTGTGAATAGATTTTTTATTCTAGTATTATATATATATATATATATATATATAATGTTATAGTTATGAGGTTTGATCCTTTTGAAAGTGGGGAGGTGTTTACTTTATAAGCATGTTGTGATCATGGCCTTGTTAGCAAAGTTGGATGATTGTTGTGTTGAGTAATGTTGATTATGTGAAGGTAATGTGATATGATGTGAATTTGTGCATGGTCTAAGAGCATGAAAGGTGACCTTGTGTAGAGACTTTATGTGCTATGCTTGGTTGTTGTCCTCTTTGAATGACTTACAATGAAGGTGAGGTTAGGATATACTATGTTTACCTACTCTCACACCTAGTGAAGAATAAATGAAAGAATGTGAGAATGAATGAAAAGAATGGGAGTTATTGCTAATGAATGAAAGTTGGGTCTATTGTAAGGATAGTCTCATAAAGTACTCATTTAAATGAATGGGGTTCCTAGATGAAAGGTTTTCTCATCTTTGAATCCTAGAGCTTCCTAAATGAATGAATGTTGGGCTAGGATGGGTACTCCTTCGTGAGTTGAAATGAGAGCACTTAGTAGCAATCCTTATCCCTAAATGAATGAATGTTGGTATAGGATGGGTACTCCTTTGTGAGTTGAGATGAGAGTACTTAGTAGCAATCCTTATCCCTAAATGAATGAATGTTGGGCTAGGATGGGTATTCCTTCGTGAGTTGAGATGAGAGTACTTAGTAGCAATCCTTATCCCTAAATGAATGAATGAAATGAATGTTCAAACTCCATGGGGGAGTAATGTATAGCACCAAGAGGATATGAAGATAGGTGGATGCTCCTTCATTAGTTGAGATGTGAGTATTTAGTAGCAACCCTTAAGATGGGTGCCCCTTCGTTAGTTGAGATATGCGTACTTAGAATCAATCCTTCTATCCCTTAACTATGTGCCCAAATAGGACTAACTAGTGGTCTCTACCACGTAAAGGCTAAAAGAATGACCCTACCTTAGGCAAGTGGGGATCCCTCATCCGGTAAGGGTTACTACCGGGATTCCATGTCAAACTCCATGGTCTATGCCGGTTAAGGCTCATCCCCCACATTAATGAATGAATGAACTAGGGTCTCTTAAGGGTGTACTAATTAGCATAGGTGGTGGATGGGACATCATCTAGACATTGAACAAGTAGACATTTAAGGGAAACGTTGGTGTGTCTTAGTAATGATAATGATGAATGAGTCTTATTGGGCTAATTAATGAAAGTGTTGGTCTTTGAGCATGCTAATGTGAAAGTGAATAATAATGAATTAAATGCAAGTTCTTATGTTGAATTGAATGTAGGTAATGATCTTATGTCATTAATGAATGAAGTTGTCTAAATGCATTAAGTTGAATGAACGATTTATGTTGAGATGTGAATGGAGCTTCTCTTCTGTAGCCTTAAGGATCACTTGGGTGTGGTATGGAGAGGTAGTATGGGCTGCCTCACCATGTCTTACTTTGGTGAGTCTTGGGATGACAATTTGATGAGTGTTCTAGTTTTATGAAGTGACTTGTTGGCTTATGTGCTTATATGTCTTATGTGATTAATTGGTGAAGGTTGAGGTACGCATGGTAAGTGCACTTTGTGTGACCTTAAGGTGGTGCCTTAGTGTGGGTGATGGTATGGGACGTTGCCATACATTGCACAAAGGTATTGCTTAAGGGTTACTTAAGGTGGAGGTCCAAGGCAAGAAGGTAAAGGTAAATGGGTTATGTGTGTTTATGATGTATTGTGAAGCATATGACTTTGTATTGTTGGTTGTGACTTGTAAGGTGCCAATTATGTTGATGTTCATGAGATTTTATCAAATTGGCATGAAAGCATAACTTCCAAACAAATGTCCTTTTTAGCATGTTTTGGATATCCTCATACTTAGTATGTGTGTTGTACTAACCCCTTTCTTCTATTTTACTACAAGTGTAGGTTGTGGTAACTAGGAGGAGATTGTGCTTTGGAGTTACTTGGATTGCTTCACTCTTCCAAGTCTTTGGTATGTCCTCAAGATTCGAGGACTATGTTTAGAAGTTTCTTAGTCATTGTAATAGACACTTAAGTTTCATTTCATTGTAAAGGGTCGTGTACCTTAGTACGTTTTAAGTTCTTGTCTAAGATTGGCTAAAGAGACTTAGTAGTTCTTCTTACGTATTGATGTTTTCAAATGTTGATTGACTCTTGAAGTCTTATGGTTTATTAAATAAAAGTTTTAAATTCTTAGTGATTTTTATGATCTATGCGATGAATGAATGCTAAGGCTTGTATAAGACCTCCGAGAGGTCGAATACGCATGTAACGGCTAGGGGGTGCTCTCGGGTCGTTACAATTGCATTTAGTATTTCATGTTCCGTATTCTCAGTTTGTATCATGCTTATCTCATGTCATTGCTTAGATATATGTTTTGATTCAGTTATGTTATTGTTCAGTTTTACTCTATCATGTATGGTCAAAACCTTTCATGTACTGGTGCATAGTCTGTGCTATATCTTCTCGTGATATAGGTTCAGGTTCTCAACTTCTAGATCACGAATATATCGGTTCCTGATCTTCAGTTCAGCAGCATTAGTGGTGAGTCCTCATTCTTCGAGGATGAGTGACATGATTATCTTTCTTTGCTTTTTGCTTAGTATCAGTTTTTACTTGATTTAGCTGGGGCATGTCCCAGCACTTCTAGTGAGTTAGAAGCTAGTTTCAGACATAGTTAGTTTTCCGCTTTAATGTTAGAGTTTGACTTTTCAATTGTATTTCAAACTCTCAGTTTTCATATATTCAGATTTAGTATATGGGTATTTCCCCATCATTTCAGATTATTCATATGATTTAGCTTCTGCAGAGTATTTGCTGATTTAGTTTGCTTTAGTATGCTTATGATATGCCAACAGGGTTAGCTTGGGGTCACTCGTTATCCTAGGTCCCTGTCCGCATTCAGGAAGTAGCTTCGAGGTGTGACAAGTGCTGGAGCAGATGCCATGATATGATAAGTTCATGAAGGATTTAGTCACAAAGAAGAGAGCTATAAGTTTTGAACTAACTCACAATATTTATCATTGTAGTGCTATTGCTACAAGATCTCTGTTGTAGAAAAAGAAGGATCCAGATGCATTTACTATACTATGTACTATCGATGCATTTGAGTTTCCAAAAGCTATATGTCATTTAGCGGCAAGTATCAACCTGATGCCTCTAGCCATATATACGCAATTGGGCTTGGGAGTACAAACACCCACCGCAATGAGGTTGATAATGGCAAATAGGTCAATGAAGTGGCCTTTGGGTCTTTTAGGTGATGTGCTCGTAAAAGTGGACAATTTTATTTTTTTGGCAGAGTTCGTGATTTTGGATTGCGAAGTAGACTTTGAGGATCCCATAATTTTGGGAAGGCCATTTATGGCAACAGTTCAAGCTTTAGTTGATGTTGAGAGCAGAGACCTGATGTTTAGGATCAAGAATACGGAGGTAAAGTTTAAAATATGCAGGTCTATGAAGCAACCACAAGACATGAATGCGGTGTCTGCGATAGAGGTCATAGATGAAGGGGAACCACAAGCTGTTGTTGAGGAAAGATTTGTTATTGAAACATTGGCAGTCGTACTGATGAATTTTGAAGAAGACTTCCGAAATGATTATGTGGAGACTCTGAAAATGTCTAAATCTTATTTCTCTTTTACTTCATACACTAATGATGATTCAACCCCATTTATCACCACCAGTCCTCCTTCATTGGAATCCATCAACCGGACTCCTAATCGTGCAAGTCTGTGCTAATATTTTGCTATCTCTTTCTTGTCATCCTCAATATGGAAAGTACTACCCATAGACAATATGCTCAAGGCATCATCAACTACATTAGCCTTACCTAGGTGATAGAGTATACTCATATCATAATCCTTGAGTAACTGCAACCACCACCTCTGTCTGAGATTAAGCTCTTTATGACTGAATTGTGATCTGTGAGCACATATACATGAACACCATAAAGATAGTGACACCATATTTTCAAAGAAAACACTACAACAGCCAACTCTAGATCATGGGTTGGGTAATTCCTCTCATGAATCTTAAGCTATTTGGAGGCATAAGCTATCACTTTGCCATTATGCATCAATACAAAACCCAGTCCAACTCTGGACGCATCACAATATACCACAAAACCTTGTGTACCTTCTAGTATGGTCAACATTAGGGTAGTAGTGAACCTAGTTTTCAATTCCTGGAAGCTTTTCTCACAAGCTTCATAACATTGAACTTAACTATTTTCTGAGTAAACTTAGTCAACGGCGATGAAATAGACGAAAAACCCTCGACAAACCTTTTATAATAACCAGCCAATCCCAAGAAACTCCTAATATCTGTTGGAGATATGGGTCTAGGCTAGTTCATCACTGCCTCAATAATTTGAGTATCAACTCGAATCCCATCACCAGAAACAATGTGGCCTAAAAATGCCACATACTCAAGCAAAAATTCACACTTGGAGAATTTAGCATACAACACTCTATCATTTAGAGTTAGACAACTACTCTGAGATGAGTAGCATTATCTTCTTCATTCCTCGAAGAGATTAGAATGCCATCAATGAAGACGAGAGCAAACATATCGAGATAATTCTTAAACACTTTGTTCATAAGATCCATGAACGTTGCAGGAGCATTAGTTAGACCAAATGACATGACTAGAAACTCATAATAACTATAGCGGGTCCTGAATGTTGTCTTTGGGATATCACTTTCTCTTACTCTCAACTGATGATAGCCTTATCTGAAGTCTATTTTAGAAAAACAAATGGCACTCTGAAGTTGATAAAAAGGATAATCAATTCTCAGAAGTGGATACTTATTCTTGATAGTTACCCTGTTCAACTAATGGTAATCTATACACATTCTAAGAGAACCATCTTTCTTCCTCAAAAACAAGACCAGAACGCCCCAAGGTGAGAAACTTGGTCGAATGAAACCTTTTTCTAGAAGATCTTTCAACTGCTATTTTAACTCATTCAACTCTACTAGAGCCATTCTATATGGAGTAATAGAGATAGGACGAGTATTTGGAAGAATATCTATACGAAGTTTATTTCTCTCTCAGGAGGCTCTCCGAGAAGATAATCTTGAATGACCTCTGGACACTCACTTACAACACGAACTGACCGAATAGGTGGCGTATTAACACAAGATTCATTAACTCGGACTAAGTGATACATGCAACCCTTGAATACTAACTTTCTCGCCTTAAGGTACAAAATAAAATGACCCCTAGGCACTGTTCAACTACTCCTCCACTCTATAACTGGCTCTTTAGGAAATTGGAACTTAAATACTCAAGTTCTACAATCAACTTAGGCATAACAGGCATGAAACCACTCCATACCTAGAATAACATCAAAATCTACCATGTCTAACCCGACTAAGTCAGCCATAGTGTCCTTGTGATTGACGGAAATGGTACAATCACGATAAACTCTCTATGCTAGAATAGACTCAGTAACAGGTCTAAACACTGAAGGGCTCAAGAAGTTGCTTAGGAAGAATATTAAAATACATAGCAATATAAGGAGTCACAAAAGATAGACTCGCTCCTGGATTTAGAAAAGCATATACATCAAGAGTAAAGACTTTGACCATACCAGTGACAACATTTTGAGAATTCTCCTGCTCTTGGCGACTAGTGATATCATATAGACGGTTTGCTCCTCCGTCTTCTCCTGAAGTAGCTCCTTTAGGTTCAGATCTGTCTGGTGGAGCCAATGAAGAAGATTGGGCTCTATTTCCCCATTACCATTACATTTCCTATTCTTAGGGCACTCCCTCATAAAGTGACAATTCTGACCACACTTGAAAGAACTAGTGGAGCCATCACGACACACTCCAGAGTTGTTCCGACCACACTTAGCATATGCAGGAGTCCCATTACCTCCCTATGCCACACTACCCTGAGACTGTGTAGGTCTAGCTCTGAAGTTCTATGAATGTTGATCCTTGAAGTCACCTCGGTTCCTTGGCGCATGCGCACTAGCAGATGATGGAGCACGTCCATTTTGGTTTTGTTGGAAAGATGACCGGTTTGCATTACTCTTATGCTGCCCTGACTGATTTCATATCTTAGCCTTCTTATTTCGAAACTCTTCTCTATCCCTCAGCTTATCTTCATCAACGTGTTGCACATAGATCATCAACCTTGCTATGTCTATGTCTCCTATCACCATAACTGCCTTGCCCTCCTTACTTGATAGATGAGACAACCCAGCAAAAAACAGACTTATCCTGCACCTCATTTTACCAACAATCTCCTAGGCATAACAGGACAGTTGGTGAACTTAAGGTTGTACTCATGTACACTCATGGATTTCTGCTTAAGAGTGACGAATTCTCTTACCTTTGCCTCTCTTAGCTCATGGGGAAAGAAAAGCCCCATGAAGGCACATTCAAAGACAGCCCAACTCACAATTAGTGCACATTCAACTCTACTCTTCTTCCATTGATCACACCAAATCCTAGAAAGACCTTTGGTTGGTATGCGGCTAGTTCCACTCTCTCAACATCAGCCACATGCATAAACTCAAACACTTTCTACAACTCTTCCACAAAGTTTTCTAGTTCCTCAGTGACACTTGAACTGGTGAAGTCTGGAGGATTCATCCTTAACAACTCAAGGATTATGGATGTACCTGCCACATCCTCTCGATTCCCTCTTTGTTGCCCAGCTTGGTTGGTCACAACTTGACTCAACATCCGGATAGCTTCTCAGAACTCAGCATTAGTAACCTCTCCTTAGGGTTGCACTTTTGGTGCATTAGGTACCCCTTAATCCTCAACATTCTTCGTAGCAGGATGACCTCAGACAGCTCTTCATGGAGGAACTATTTAAAAGATACGCGCAAGCACGAATTAGAAGGAAACTTTACAGAGATGAACTTTATCGTACGAAAAGAGTATGAAAGAAGTTAGATAGTTCCTAAATGTCATAGCCTCCTAATTATAGATGTGGCACGCTTCACACCGAGAACTAGGATTCTACAGACAAGGCCTCAAAGACACCCTAGGATTCTTGAACTCTATGCTTTGATACCAAGTTTGTTAAGCATCGAGCCTACACCTTGGGCATGACCAGCACTCGAGTGCCATTGCTGGCCCGAAGTGAACCCTTGGGCTGGCTTAACTCTTAGCGGAAGACTTACTCATAAATAAGATGAACTTAAATTGTAAACTTTACTTAAAGTCTTAAAATGAATAACTCATAGTTGTGTCAAAATATTAACTGGCCAAAAGCAGCAACCCAAGTATAGAACATTAACAAAAGAAAATGAATCAAACTTCTCAATATTATACTATCTATGAAGCCTCTACTAACTTAGATAGATGTCAGGACAAGACCCACGACATTATAATAAACAAACTGAAATTCAAACTTAATGTGAAACCCGCCGAAAAGCAAGGAGGCTCAAGAAATCTAGCTGGAACTCAACTGGATCAACGAAGCGCTGATTGCTGATCGTAGTTACCTGTATCTGCATAATCAAAGATTCAGGCCAAATGTTATGGATGATCTCTCGATGATTAGATGTAATTTAGAGTGTAGAGATCAATTAGAAACCATAGGTATGATTTGAGGGGACTCGTACGAAAAGAAGGACGAAAGAGTAGGGGAGTGGCGCGGTGCCTCAGGACCCAAACTACAAAAATTGACTTGGGGCGCACTGAGTGGCGCGAAGCCCTATCCCTTTTCCCAAAAAAAATTGACGAATTTTGTTACTCGTTTTCTAACCCTAATTCGCCTAGAATAGATTGGTTTCTTCCCCAATCACTTAGATTCAAATACCCAACAATAGTATATGATAATATACTCAAAACTACCTTCGAAACACTAACACTTATATCAAGAATTCATCAAAACCTCATCAATCAAGATTATATAATAAAACTCATCAACAACTCAAATCCTTCAACTTTAAGAACAATATTACGCTGAAAATAACATGATTGATGCGTGGGTGAATGAACCCAACGCTATGTGAACTCACATGCCTCTTAAGAATCAAACCCTTGGTGAAAATCCGCAACAAAACTCCAAGAACTTGGCGAACACCTTGAATCTTCTCCTCTTTTCTCTTCTAGAACACTTTTCTTAAAACCCTAGGGTAAATAAGGATTGTGAAAACTGAACCAAATCAGTTTAGACCCCTAAATATTACCAAAATTTGCTTAAATCTGAAAGTGTAAGGAAAACAAAAAAATACCCCTCATATATTCGGGTAACTTCCCTTAACTGACAGCTAGACTTCAAATGGGCATATATCCCTCATACAAGCTCGGAAATTAGCAAACTCGGTGGCGTTGGAAAGAGAATTCCAAGAACTTTCATTTAATATCTTATGGGCCTCCTAACTCATCATGTACTGAAAGTTATGGCCGTTTGACCCAAAACTCCTAACTCATGCATAACTTGCAAAATATTAGATTTTGCTATTTCCAATTTAGTTCTTTCTACCTTTAGCTCTTTAAAATACCGAGGTGTTACAGTATATTTTCTATCATGTATGTTCGATGTAACCTAGTTGCAATTATGTGGTCGTCCCTTTTAAAATCTTATTAAGTTTGTGTTAAAAAATATTCCAACAAAAAAAATGCTTTTTCTTATGTTTAATTTACCTTGTGAAAGTTTTCAAAACTTGACCAGATGTCTAAGTTTCAGATTCAGTATTGGTTTAAAGGGGTTGTGTTTGTTGTCATAGGCACTATATATCCATATAGACGAGTCAGTTTTCAATTTGTTGGTCTCATTTTTGTTTGTTGCATAATACGTTTCATGCATTCCTAAAATAAATTATATTATGCATCAATAAATTGTATGCCTTCTTATATTCTTGAATCGGTAGTCCTGTATGTAGATTCCTGAAGATATTCTGATAGCTCGTTTAGTTGTGTACTTTGCAGTGTTTACTAACCCTTATTTTCTTTTGTTCATGAACTATAGTCCACACGGGCTCTTTCCTTGCATTTAGAGACGGGTCGAAACCCAACACTATACTTGGGTCAGCTTCATATAGTTCCTCGAAGGAGGAGTAAAATGCAGCTTCAATGAGCTGATATAATTCTCTGTACGAGGGCAGAAATGGGCAAAAGACCGAAAGTCACTTTAGCAGCAACTCACTTTTTGGATAGTACTCAATTTAGGGCAAAAGGGCTCAAATTCAATTCCTCGTTTACTCTTAAGTTATTTAATTGTGAATATGTATTTTTTATTCTTTTTACCTAACTCTAACTTTAGAATTGTTAATTAACTTAGTCGAATTGCCCAAAAGATGAACTATTTATTTGTATTGTTTCATTTTCAACGAATCTCATTTTATCAAGTCTTTATTCTTTATTTACTTAATCAAATATCTTTAGTAAAAACTTTTTATTTATCTTTCATTAATTAAAACAAGTTTTTTAAACTTAACTGACTACTTTGGTTTGCATTGCGAACTTTAAAATGATTCAAATAAATTCTTACTTAGTCTATTTTTAAAAGATTATTCTTAATCTATTTGTAAAAATATTTATCTTAATCTACTATTTGTTAAAAAAAAAGTTTTAGTCGCTTCCTATTTATTTCAAATGTTTTTTAAGTTACGTGTACCTTTTCTAAAAACTCAAAGAAAAAAATATTTCTTTACATAATTATTTAGTCAAAAAGTTAGTCAAATATTTTAGTGAAATCGTCGGATAACCGCATGTTAGTGGCTACTTTATGTTATACTACCTTCTTTAAGTACATATAGGGACCTCTTACCCATTTTCTCTAAAAAAAAATTAAAGTTTGATATGTTGAGACCTTTTTAAATTAAGTTTTCTTAAATTCTTTAAACAAACTAAGTGGCGATCCTTTTTCTAAGTATTTTTTTAAACAAATTTCTTATACTTCGAAGGTTTCAAAAAGTGGCTTCCCTACAGATAGTAAAATCACGACATAATAGTTTGTGAAGGGTCTTCGCTTTTGTGAGTGTCGCATTAGCAAAAACTGACTTGCATTCTTGAAGGGTCTGGAGGGCTGACCCTCACTTCCACGAAGGCCTCGTCGCTTTTGTGACCTTCACTAATAGAATGGACATCTCGTGAAAGTGAGGCTGGTCACATCAGTAGGGTTCGCTTTCACAGCCAAGCCATCGCTTTCGTGAAGCTCATGTTAGTGAGCTTGGGCTCGCGAAAGAGAGACTTGGGAGTGTTTTATTTTGACATTTTGGGGTCTCCCCCCCTCCTCCCCCATAGTCCAATATTAAGCTTCGAGGACTCGGTTCAGACGATTTCAAGGGGCTTTTCAAGATATTATATTTCGCTAATGATTCTTGACTCCAAATCTTCTTTTACTTGTTATTATAAATGAATTGAAGTGATTAAAACAAGGTTTTTGATGGATAAATTTATGTTTCATCAAGAACACATGAACTTTGATAAATTCATGATTTTGAGTTGATTTACACCCATTTGTCAAAATGATTTTTACGAATTGATTCCAAAAACTTTGCATGACATACTCATGTAATAATTTTCAGATTCAAACCTTGTTTTTGGAATCAGTTTTTCAGCTAGTTTGACGTATTTATCAAATTACATGATATGGGTGTTTATAGTTCTAGAATCCCATTGTGAATAATTTTTTGGATAAACTATGTGTTTTTGGATGTCATTCGGAAGGAAAATGCTCAAGTCTTGGATTGATTTGTGATTGATTAAGGCAAGTGAACTTCAAAACCTTGATAAAGCTTGTAGAATCTTGAACCCTCATTGTTGTTTTTGATTGGAGTAATGGGAATGAGGTGATGTGTTAATTGCTCAAATTGGATAACCTTAATGATAGAAATAGGGTTAATAAAAAGGCAACATATATTATATTGATAATATTGTATTGAGTTGTGTAAATTGACTTGAGTGTTGATATTTAATTGGTCGTTGATGAAATTCTTTGATAGTATTGTTGTGTTTTTAAATTGCTTGAATTTGTCATTTCCTCATTGTTATGTGAACATGCCTATATGCGTCGGTTCTAGACACTATGATGAGATGTATTGTGATGATGCTAAGGTCAATACCAACAAGTGTTATTGATGTTGAGATAATTTTCAGCAAGTGTCATTAATGTTGAGGTTATTAACGATGAGTTTTATTGATGCCGAAGTGGCAAGGTCATTTTCTGCGAGTGTTATGGATGTCGAGATCATTGTCGGTGGATACATGGATTATGGGTATTCCCTATACGTACCAATTGATAGTTGTCATAGATAAACTTGTTTATTGTGATTGACAACTTTGATATTTTTCAGTTATAAATGTGATACCTAAGATTGACAAAACTTGATACTTGAGATTGATGAACTTAACTTTAATGCTTATGATTGATGACCTTCATACTTTTGATTGATGAACATGATTGTTGTGATCTATGGACTTAACAATTGTAATGTGATGAAATGTAAATGTGTATTGTGACTATGAAATGTTGTGAACTATATGTTGTGAAGTGTTACGTTGACATGATTTATGTGCAGGCTGTAGTCGTGGCAGTTTGGTTTTGATGAAAGTAGTTGTCATTTTCTATCTACTTTTACCTTATTGATGATTTAGAAATTTTGACTCATTAAGGGCTTATTATTTAATGAATTAGTCTCCTCAATGCCTATTTTATGTTCATAATTGATGTTAAATTGTTTATGAGCAGCAATGAAGGCTTAAGAATAAGGAAACTACATTAAAATGCGAAAAGAAGCGAAAAAGTTGAAAAAACTGAAGAAAAGGAAGACTGGATCTAATAAAAGCCACTTTGCGACTGGGCGAGTGAGCCCCCAGCTCACCAAAAAGTTCAGTGAGTTGGCTCATTAACTAGGTAGATGCAGTGAAAAAAATACACTTCGGCAATGCGCCGAATGGAACGACGAGCTCGACCCAGCTCGCCCAAATTAACAGAGAAAAGGAAACGAAACAATAAAGGTTCACTTTCATTGGTGCTTCCCCCTACACATAAGAACAACTGGATGCAGAAGTCAAGCCAAAAGGCAAAAAGGTATGCTTGTTGGCGGATCAACGAGTTATTCAGTGATCCCGACGAACTTCGCTGAATCAGACTGCATACTGAAATTTTTGAAAGTTTTTGGAAACATATAAATTGATTTTTGAAGAGAGAAAGCGGGGTCTTACATAGTTTTTTTTTCAATTTTTTGAATTCTTTGACAATACAAAATATTCTTGGAGAGGGTTTGGAGCTTAGATCTTAAGGTTTTGAAGGTTTTAGTCGTAAGTTTGGCATTGAGCATTGGAGATTTTGTCACTCCGATGGAACATTTTTTTGGTAACTATGTCTTGCTTTTTGTTATGTGTTGCTATACTTCCTTTCCTTAGGGGTGTGACTATGTAATCGCATACATATTAGCTTGTGAGTATTGTTAATTGCTTATTTTACTGTTGTTTTGAAATGGGTTTAGTTGTTTATTCATGTTTTCATTCATGAATTGAAGTTGCAAATTTAGTTCTAACTTTAGCTCTAGATGCTTGCTTGCGAAAGGTTCTTAGAGTAGAGTAAATGATTGATAGTTGTATTGGTTTATGTCTTTACAACCCAGCTTGATAAAGTTGGGAAAATTAAATAATTGGGTTGTTTTGTATTGTTAAGCTTGTTGAGGTTCGAAGGAACTCACTTGAAGCATAACAGATGATTGAAAAATGGCTATTATAGCTAAAACCCATCCTACCCATTGAGATTTAACGACTTCAATCACTTTTTAATTACCAGTAGGTAAAATTAGTATTCGATTGCTCACACACTCCTAAGGTCCTCTCTATACTTGTTCAAACTCCATACTATTTGTTTCCGTTAACAATTGGATACCAAACTCTCTTGATATTGATAATTGAAACCTATTAATTTAAATTATGTTATATGCTATTTACTTCCCTTCTACAAGAAATTAGAACTCTTCCATACTTCGTACTTGAATTCTTTTCCATATCACTTCTTGTGGGATCGACCCCAACTTATCGTTGGGTTTATACTTGCTAGCGACCGCCTACACTTTGAATCATAAGAGGTGTAGTTGAGCATTATCACTTGTTTTAGTGAGTTTCTTGTTGTGTACCTTGTTTATTCGCACTCACTCTTTTCTATGCATTTGTGTAGATTTTGAACCCAGATATGAGTGATTACCCATCTTCTATCTACATCCTAGGGTTTTTGTGGATTCCTGAGAAGTAAGTTGATTATCTTCCTGACGGGCCCTCTTGTTCCTTTCAAACTTTGTTTGTATGTATTAGTGGCTTGTAAATGTGACAATCAGGTTTTTGGTGTATTTGAGTATGCCGAATTTTTTTGCGCTTATGTTATTATTTGTTCCTTTCTATATTTTCATTTGTATTGATGGGTTCTAGGGTTACGTGTCTTGGTGCAATTAGACGAGTTTGATCACGTCCATTTCAGAATCTGATTATCAGTTTCATTTTATGTTTACTTGGTCTTTGCCTATCATGCTTTAAGACTTATTCTTTTATTATGTCATGTTTATGCATTTCCTCATATTCAGTACATTCCATGTACTAACCCCATACATTTTTCCTATATTATTTCATTTTATAGGTTTTGACGCTCATCCTTCTTACCACAGTTATATAGGATTCTATCAGCCAAACACTACTTTGGTGAGTCCTCATGGTTCTGGGACATTTCTTTTGTTCAGTTCAGACAAACTTTTCTGTTTCAGATTGTTTGAGCTAGCTATGGATTCTCCTAGCAAGTCACTTATGTTTCGAGCCTATTTCAGACATTACTAATTCCACTCATGAGTCTGCCAAAGTTTCTAAATTTATATATATTCTTTAGTTAGGACAAACTTTTGATATTTTTCGTGTTTTACACTATGGACCTTTGTTTCTTTCTTTAAAAAGTTGAGGTGTATGCCCGTTTTGTTTTAGAGAAAAAATTACAACCATAATGGTGACAAGAAATGGGAATAACTTCTTAGAGGTTATGTACATCAGATATCCACCATAATTCTAATATTTTATAATATGATGTACATTATCTTAATCGTGATATTATTTTATGCCTTGCAAAGTCATAAATGCTATTATTTTGTTGTTAGATATGGTATCATTTCTTAACAACTCTATACCTCACACAATAGGCATTAGACAATAGGTAATTGAAAAAGTAAATTAAAGATATAGTTATGACACTTTATATTTGTTGAACAAAAGGGTCAAACAATTAATGTCCTAACTTTCTTCATGAGTTTTGCAGTTTATTGAAAAACAAAATTAGGCATATGTCATTTACTATTTAACTAAGGTTGTGTTTGGTATGAAGGAAGATTTCTTTATCATAGAATTGCATTATTAATTGGGGACAAAATTTTGTTCCCATCGCCTTACTAAGAGAAAACTCCCTATGACAAACCATGTGCCTTTATGTAGTGCCTTGATCATATTTTCAATATTTCTGAATTTGGCAATATAGAAGTTTCAGCCCAAATCAATTAGAATGAGGGGCTCAGTAGGGTTCCATAGGTCAATCAATTTTCTTTTCGGATAGCTATGGGAGATTTTCTTCCCAAATAATTTAACTATGACTAAGTGTTTCGATGGCCTGTAATTTCTCATTATTTTTCATAAAAGAGGATTATTGGCCCTTTGTCTTTGTTCATTGTCAGCTTTGTTGACCATATTTATTTTGTGGTTGAGCTATGATATCGTTTGTTAACAATTATATACCTCCCACGATAGGCGTTACACAATAGGTAATTGAAAAAGTAAATTAAAACAATAGATATGACACTTTAAATATTGTGAACAAAAAGGTCAAACAATTAAAGTCCTTACTTTCTTCAAGAGTTTGGCAGTTTATTGAAAAGACCAATTTACGCATATGCCATTTACTATTTTACTACGTCTTTGATTTTTGAAATGCTACGAGCCATAATATCTCCTAGTGCGGTCCTTTTTTGTTTTTAAAACAGTAGCAATAAATAATGCATAAATCACTCTGGTGTTTATTATATTTATGTAATTTTTGAAAATTTCAAATTAATTTTTTAAGACTATTTTAAAAAAATCATTTAACAAGGTTAGTACAAGATATAGATCATAGAACACCTTATAATAGTTATATTTCTGTAATTTTTTTAAATTGTCATGCTATTTCTGCAAATTTTTAGAAGGGTACTAATAAAGTAGATTGTTAGCCAAATATATAGTGCATATGACACAAATAATAAACTAAATCTTTTATATCTATGTTTGCTATAAAAATAATAATAAAAAATTATATAGAAGACAAATGCGCACAAAGTGCTCACCACACAGTCATCACCTGAAGACAAGAGACTGTAGTAGAAGATGTAGCGCTATGGGTTAAGAAGGGGTTCCAAAGAAAAAACCTTCTTTAGGACCAAAACTTAATAAGAAAAACAAAATAACCTTGTAACAAATATTTAAGAATCTGATATGAAATAATTAGAGGATATAAAGTAATAATACAAAAAAAAAGTAAACAAGAATGCATTGAGTTAAAGAGAGGAAACTCTCTTGTTTCTTTCAAGTATTTCTTAATTTATTCAAGTGAGTAAGTGTAATGACCTATTTCGTTGTTTCTGAAATATCCATTGTCAAAGTGTGAGACTGTTCATCTTTAAAATGTTTTCGAATATAAATATGAGTCGAGGTAGCAATGATTTTGTTTATCGAAAAATATGTAACCTTATAACTAAGATTTGAACCATCCTATGTGTAGATAGACTCTAATCAGATGAAACTTTTTTATTCGTAGATTTTAAGATCAATTCTTTAGTTTGGAAGTACATTAAGTATGAAGTAAGGTAATACGAAACCTTTTGCACAAAGTTGAGTTAAAATCATCCTTATTGGTTCGATATAAGTTTTTCTAGGGTCATGTTCGAGCGAGAACATCTCTTAGAATACAAAGAGTTACTTGACCCTTAACAAATTAATTTAATGTTCTTCAAGTCATTTTTTAAATGCCAGCAACCATTCATTAATGCAAATACGAAGAAAAAAATATGATCGTTTTACTAAAATGTGTATATGCTAAAAAAACTAATTATTTGTAGTGAAGGCAAGCTCTCCATAACAAACTTCTCTATGTTGAATAGCCTCTGTCTAAGGTGAGCTTCAGGATAAATGGTTATACATATATTCAGAGGGTCATGACAATTGGTCAAATGTACTACCCATTAGCTTGTGCGTACTGTTGCTTCGTAACGCACACACAAGTGTGCGTGGACGTGCCAGTAATAAAGTGGTTCTTTTTAGAAATTAGATGTCAAATCCACAAGACTTGTCGATTAACTATTTACTAATATATAGTAATTCTTATTATCTATTCAAGGGGGGTTTTCAAAGTTGAATATGAATGTACTAAACTAAAAATAAAGATAAAACAACTAATAAACAATCAACCAAGAAAGGGAGATTTTTTCCTACAATAAATGCATGAATCGATCTAGGATTATGATTTAACTAACAATCATGTTTAGCATCAATTTCATCAACTTATTTGATTACCTAGTTATTGATTTACAAGGTTAATATTATGATAATGATCTCCCGACCTCTAATCACCTACCCAGTTGACATCTAACTACATAGTTGAGTAAGGTTAAATTGAATCAACTATGGAGCATTAAGCTATCTTGTTGTTTCTGAACCAATAACAGTACTTAGGTATATATCTATCCTAGCCACAAATAAGTTGAAGTGATATGTAGGAAAATATAACGCTCCTTATATTCTGCGTTCTATCCCTCTATTCCTCTCTTTGAGAAGCATTTAAATACAAAGCACAAAAATATAAAAATAATTAACATGATAAACAAATATGCTGAATCAAGAATCACTTAACAATCATTTAATAAGTTAACATAGTCCTAAAACGAGCAGTTTCACTCCACATAGACAAGCAAAAATTCAATAAACCATTCAAATAAAAGGAGTACAAATAATCCAAAGAAAGAGGTGCAAATTTAATTAATTAAGTAGAAGAAAAGATGAAACACAAGTTTTATGGCCTTCACGACGTCTCATAACCCTTTCTAAGTCAGTTATTTTCTATGTTGTATCCTCGTATCTTCAAAACTTATTATGGATTATTTATAGAGGTAAAAAA
>JAJOOE010059964.1:0-31727 GCA_036250405.1 Solanum raphanifolium | reverse complement strand
ATCGGGTATGATTATGCATTTTGCCTATGATGTCCATCTATTGTTGCATTGTATTGCATCCCATATACTTAGTACATTCAAATGTACTAATGCATACTCTATGCCTACATGATGTCACCATGTAGGGACCGGAGCACCGCTTGACCATCCTCCTCCGCGTGGCTAATACGATTTTCTATCGAGGTTAATGGTGAGTCCTCCATTCCGGGGACGTTGCTTATGATCTTTTGCTATGTATAAGACTTTTCCTTTTTAGTTATGTTTTGACTATGAGGGTGAGCCCGGTAGTTTGTCTTGGCCCCTACTAAGTACCCATGTTTAGAGGTGGTGTTGGACTAGTTGTGTAATATGCTTGAGCTTGACTCATCTATGGTATTTATGTATCATTCCTTTTCTTTTTTTTTTTTTTGTCTTGCTCCCTTAGTCCCGATTTCCCCCTTGATTATGCTTATCGCTTATGGTCATTTTAATTGCTTCCGCGACCAAGGATGTGTAATGATATGCTATGAGGCTTGTTTGGGGTTCCTTCGGGTTTCCCATTCGCCGGTCACGTCTAGGCCCTAGGCTTGGGTCGTGACACTGGCCACCTTCAGAATCTTTAGGCTTTTGACGCTCGTGGGGAGGAACATACCTATCCTTCTCCCCATCTCTTTCCTTCCAAGTGGGTTACGATACCTCCACTCTCTATCACGATATCTCCAGCCCGCATCCCTGTTCCAACCTTGGTCACCACCCTTCCTTAGGTAGTTAGAATGGTAACCTCCTCATTGGTTGGCTAGGAAGTTCACTTCCATGTTGTACCACGCTTCAAACTTGCCCTCATCAGGGTTTAGACACACAAGACCCACAAAATTTACACTTCTAGCACTAGCTCCCATGACATTCTTGGCTAAAATATCAAGTTGGGTCATCATCTTTTCCATGTTTTGGTCTCTCTCTTGATCTTTCCCAAGCTGCTCCTTTGTCAATTTGAAAGTGAGAGAGTAGACCTGGTCTTCACGAGTATACCATGCCCGTTTAATTTTGGTCATACCATCCAACAACTGGATTGCTATAACGTAAGGTTGTTGCATCAAACCTCCTAGAGAAAGTTGATCACCTACTCCCTTGTTCAGCAAATCAAGGCTTCGGTAAAATTATTGCAACAAAACGTTGTCGGGAAAACCGTGAGTTGGACATTGCAACACCAACTTTGTAAATCTTAGCCAAGTCTCATGGATTGGCTCACCCTCCAAAGGCTTGAAAGTCTGGATGTTGTCCCTAAGTGTTATCATCTTCGAAGGAGGGAAAAATCACACGTGAAATGCGGTGACTAGCTCTTTCCACGAGCTACAAAATCAGTCTCTTGGCAATTCAGCTAACCATTTACATGCTTCTCCTATTAAGGAAAATGGGAACAATCTCAACCAGACTGACTCTTAGAATAGGTTCTTGAAGAGAATGGCCCGCAAACATGAACAAAGTTCCTTATATGCTCATGGAGATCCTCATGAGCCAACCTACCAAACAACCCTTTCAATTGTAAGAGCTGCAACATGGTGCTTGTAATGTGGAACACATCGTTCCCTTCAGCCAAAAGCAAGCGAGTGGTACCAACTGCACCCACAATATTATGGTCATTAACATTAGGCTCATTGACATCATTGAGATTGACGCTGTCATCTTGTTGGCCCACTGGGCTACCGTTGCTTCCGTTGACACTCATTTCTTTTGCTTTAAACCGGCGCACAAAAACCAAAACTAAAAGTAAGTAGATTAAAGTATGACTAAAAAGAACAAAATTCGATTACACCAAAATATTCTCAAACAACACCACTCCTCGGCAGCGGTGCCATTTTGATTAATGACGATTCAAAAAAACTTCATCCTTTCTAAGTGTCAATAGTCGTTAATCAGTATAAAACCGGCTAAATGAGTTGGGGTTGAAACCCAGAAGGAGCGGTACGTGTTTAAGATTCAATTGAGAAATCTGAACATGCTCTAATCAGTCATAGGAATAAAAGTTTTTGAATAAAAGTTCTAATCAATCATAGTTGTCCCACAGTTATAACTAATAATAATAGATTCATTAACAATATCAATAGTTGAAATCTTGGATCCACCTTTGGTAGAGGTAAAAAGGGTTTTTTTTTATAAAGATTCTCAATTCAATTATGCATCTCAAAACAAATTTAAAATTAGAAAACAAAAGTAATGGAGACATCACAAATATTAGGGAAATCATTTTAAAGAATACATAGAAAAATAGTATTACCACAATAAAATAAAATGATAACCAAACATTGCATATCCCTATCAAAATATAATCTTATCTTGACCTGCATTGTATTTGAGATAATTAAAAGTAAACAAAAACTCAAGAATAGGAAAACAAAAAATAAACAATTTCAGTGTAGCATATTAGAAAGAAACAATTTCATTGTAGCGGAATGACATAATTTGCAGTTACAACTCATTGAAAAATACAAATCTACTAATATTTTATTTAAAGATGAATATATCCTTAAGAAAGATACGAAAGAAATGACTTTTTTTGTTGCACATGATGTACATGAAATATTTTGTGTAATTTTTTTGGTTGCTTTCATATTATTAACAAAACATTAAGGAATTCTATCGTGGAAGAGTGTGAAGTGTTACACATAGTCAAAACTTGCTATACAAATCTCAAAAAGTTGAAAATGATTAAAGCTCATTAAAAAAAGAACTAACGGTATGTATTCATAAGGCATAAATACGGTGGGCTCACCATTTGATATATACTATAATTCTTGTTTAATATATTCCAAAAAGCTGTTTTTAAACTAAAACATAATTCAATTAAAATATCATCTTGAGAGTGTAACAGATCTACATCGCGTCAATTGCATGCAATGTATTATGATCACTTTTATTAAGTGAACTCTAATAAAAAGGGAATGAATCATTCAATTGGACTTCATCAATAGTGTTCACATCTTTAAACTCAATTTTTAAATTACGATCTATGTGAATAACACTATAAACATTAGGACAACCTAAAGAATGACTCCTATTATCGACAAAAAGATCACTTTTCGAACCTTCTTGAAGTTTTTACAAAAACAAATAATCGTAAATATATTTTGATATTTTGAAATTCCTTAGGCTAAAAGGCATATCATTACAATTTTCATGCTCAATTTTTAGAGGACTATCACAAAATACATTCATGTCCTTACAAGATAAAGAATTATAACAATAAATTCCACTAGGAAAGAGGCATTTATCGTCAATCACATTTTTATTGTTCTTAGTAGCTAGAGAAGAAATAAATTCACCTTTATCATAAGAATTTAAGGAAACACTTTGTACCTCATTTTTTTCCATACTTCACATAACACTTACTTCAAACTTTCTAAGATCACAATCAATGACAATTTTAGCTCCACAATCATAAGCAACTAGTGTGTGGTCATACTCTATTTGCATATTAATACAAAGCAACCTCACTAAGATATTGTTTAAATTTCATACTCAAGTCTCTAGCAAGTTTATTTGGAATAACTAAAGGGTTGGGATACGTTATTTTTACCTTGATAAGTACATAAAGAACAATCTTTACCTTTATTTTGTAAAGTAAAGCTTTTTTCTCACTTGAAAAAGTAGTCTCATCTTTATTTGCTTCATTGAATTCATGAATTTCTTTCCTTGATAAGTTGTCCTTTTTATGATCATCTTCAAGAATATGTACAAAACAAATAATGTTGGTTTTCTCTTTATACTTTCAGGAAAGAAACCAAGGGAAGGATAGGGGACTCCATTCGCAGAATGATCCAGAAACAAGAAATTAGGATCTGATTGGAAATCCACATCTACAATTTGATAAAATTAGCCTGAAACTTTCTAAAATGAAGTACTTTGTTGGTATGCTACTAACAGACTAGCTATTCAATGATTCCATTCATTGGACACTGCCCGTAACTTTATCAATGATTTACCAAGAAGGAAAGGCAATACATGTTTCATAACCACATCTTTGATCTCCATGTCTTCTCTCCTAATGTAGTCTACAGGTAATTTAGATTCCTCGTTCCACAAACAAGACTTCTTTGTCTTAGATTGCAAGTTTCAGAGAACGCCTTTAAGGTTGTTGCTCATAAGCAGGAATGGAACAAAGTAATCTAAATTACCTGCATAATACATTAGGAGAGAAGACATGGAGATCAATGATGTGGCTATGAAATATGTATTGCCTTTTCTTCATGGTAAATCATTGATGAAGTTTCGGGCAATGTCCAATGTGAAATCATTGGATAGTTAGTCCATTAGTAGCATGCAAGCAGAGTATTTCATTCCAGAAACTTTCAGGATACTTTTATCAAATTGTGGATGTGGATTCCAATAAGATCCTAATTTCTTATCTTTGGACCATTCTCCAAATGGAGTCCCCCATCCTTCCCTCGGTTTCTTGCCTGAAAGGATTAAAGTTCTCAGTTCTAGAAGTGGGTTGCTCCTTTGCCAGCGGGTTGCTCCTGTGAAAACAATCATTCAAAAGGTTAGTCTGAGAATAATAAAACTTCTTACTCACACTCTCTAGCATTTCTCTTATCTCATCTTGTTTCCTCTTACTTGCCTCACTTTTCTTCATTTCTTCTTGTCACAATCCATTCTTATATTTTCAACTATGTTTTATTGTTTTCTTGTAGCCACTCCCTCACTTCTTTATAAATACCCTCTTCTTTTTAATATCTTGAGTTGCCACTATTCACTCCCTTATTTCTCTCTTTATTTTCTCTCTTTATGTTCTCTCGTATTCATTTCATTGAGTGCAATAGGCTCCAAGGATTCCCTTTTAGTCATTGGAATGACTCTTCACTTCAAGTTTTAGGATGGCATCACTAAAGTTTCAAAGACTCTACTCAAATTGTTGGATTAACTTTGTACCAAATTGAGATCAACGTAAAATAGAAGAATCCCATATACCAGGAGAAGGCGGACATCATACATATCTCGAGGATAAATTTGAGTGGTTAGAAGTTCCCAACTAATCCAAAACTAAAATTCCTACAAATCTGGTGGTTTTTCTTGCACTCATAGGGATTTTCAATTTGTTTACATTTCGGAGATAGTCGTACTCTCTGCTTCATAGTGTTGGAGAAACCTTCACTGATACTGGGAAGGCTTCTCCAACACTTTGAAGAAAAGAGTAGGGCTGTCTCTGAAATGTAACAAAATTGAAAATCCTATGAGTGCAAAAGAAACCACCATATTCACATATATAGTGAACATTAGTAGCAATTCAGTTTTTGGATTGGTTATGATCTTCTACCCACCAAAATTTGTGCTCTGAAAATGTATGATTTTCTCCTTCTTTCTCTATTTCGGACTCTTCTGTTTTGCGATGTTCTCAATTTTATATTACAAGGTATCTCCAATAACTCAACCAAAGATAGATCCAAGAAGTTGATATAACACAATTTATCTACACCTAAGGTGAAACAAAAAGTGCAACCACTCTTATATCCCTCAACAATAACTTTAAATTTAGTCAAATTTTCATTAGGTTCATGTTTTCTCTTTCTTGTAAAAGCACTACTATAATTATTATAGAATTCTTCACAATAATCTTAATAAGAAGTAGAACAATGTAGGAAATAATTAACACCAAAACGTTGTTAGTAAAAATAATAAACCACACAAGTCACTCTCTCACCCGTATAACTCAAATGTCATAGGTTTTAGACCCAGACTCAAATGATTTCACCACTCAAGGGTATTCCTTAATCTCTTCATAGTCCTACAATCTTAAATAAGGTCAAAGTAAGCTTACAAGTATTGGTTCAGAATGACATTTATGTCATTGACAAAGGAAAAAAATAGTACCGAACTAGGAATAAAATAAACACATAACACAACTAAAAGAGAAAAGTATGAAACAAATTGCAATGAAATGTAATACAAACAGAAAACTAGATAACGCTATCATTAAATAATATTAATTGTAAACTAATTATAGAATGCAAGAGAAGAATAAGAAAAACACAAACTAAAAGACTAAGTATTAAACCTAGACAACAAAGTAGTCACAACACATAAGTGGTTATTTCTGAAATTTCAGGAATGTAAGCATTGTTCTTCAAGATTCTCACATTTTTGGTCAATTTATTTGACAAAATCCAGTTGGAAGTCCCCCATAAAATCCATGAAATCTCCCCAAAATTTTACTTATAAGAACAAGAATTTAATGCACCCACTTCATAATTTTCACAAATCAGGCTATTTCTGAAATCTTCATCTTCTTCCTCGAAATAGGTCTGAATTTTAACTAAAAACTAGTTCAAAGCTATACCAAATGAACCCAAATTGCAGATTTGAAATCCCTCAGACATTCTAGATATTTTGAAGTAATTAAAGAAGAAAGAAGAAAGAAAATACCTATCAAAGATAAAAGATGAAAGAAAACAATGCCTCTTTTGAAGTAATTATAGAACAACTTCCTAATTTGAACAAGTTATTACAAGATTAATTTCAACTCATACATAAATAATCTTACCAAAATATATTCAAGAAAGATCCAATTGAGAGAAAATGATACAACCCATAAAACTCACCTACTAGAGTAGTCACCGAAAAATATTGTCTACCACAATAGTACTAATCCTATTCTATAAATACTACTAGGGTTAACTAAATTAAGAAAATATATAAATACCCTTAATAACATAGACATCATACTATGATTAAAAAAATGCTAAAACATAATTATATTCTTTTCCTATATTGTGTAACTAAAGCATCACAATCTTTTATATTGGTTCTTTGATTTTCATAATCTATTTAAATACTATATGCTCTTGATGCCAAATAGAAATCCTTCCATGCAATAAATACTTACTGGACTTGTAATACCTCACCCCAATACTTTTTCGATCTTCCTTTACCTCTCCTAATATCTAATATAATCAACTTCTAACATCTCCTAACTATGAAATTTGTGCATCTCCTAACTGGGACATTTGTGTATCTTCTTTTCACATGTACAAATTATCTCAACCTTATTTCCCTCATCTTGTCCACCATGGCGGTCAATCTTTCCTTATCCCAAATATCCTCACTGATAATTTTATCACTCTTTGTATATCCACACATCCATCTCAACATCCTCGTTACTACACCATACAACTTCTTAACATTGGAGTTCTTGACTGGCTAACACCGCACCATATACAACAAAGACATTAACCACGGCTCTATAAAGATCACTTTTTAATTTCGTTGATACATTTTTATCATAGAGGACTCTGGATGCAAGACTTCCACTTCATGCCTCAATGTGTAACTAAGATTAGAAGAAAATTCCACTATTTTTTTCCCGTTATCTTCACCTTTATTCCTCTTATGACATAATCCTTTTTCAACCATTTTATTTTGTAAATATCCTTCCAATGCTTTAGAGCTATTATTTTCTGTCAAGAAAGTATCCTTTTAATTAATAACGTCAGTGGAAAAGATCGATTCAGAAATAATATCTAGGATTACAATACCTTTGGCAAAGTTTGTATCCATATATTATAGCCTACATCCATCCCTAGTTCACTATATTTTTCATACCTATATAAATGATAATATTGCATGAGGTGTTTTTAGATTGATTGGTGAGAGTTTGTATAGTGTTCTTAATTTGATTAACAATGAGGGATGGTTGTATATAATGAGTTGAAACAGTAAAAAAGGATATGTGAAGTTCTAACTTTGGAACACTCATCTTCACAAACTAAAAGCTTACGTCTGTCTTTTTTTTAACTAAAGGTTCACTAAATTCTATACAACTCTTGAGCACATATCTTTTTCATGTACTTCTTCCAATAATTTAAACTAAATATTTCCATGTTGATATTGAAGATTAGAGTGAAAGATGGTGGGAGGGGTCAATTAATACCTTTTACTTTTCTTTGTTAACTGACTATTTTACCAGTCGACTAGATAGTAAGTAAAAAGTAAAGAAATAAGTTAAGCGTAGTAAGGAAATTCAACACATGATGTTTTTATACTGGTTTGGATCCAGAATTGATCATGCTCTGGTCCCCTTGGGTTGAAACACTATTCTGTTCTATCATTGTAATATTGAAGTGGTTACAAGTATAGATCCTAAATGAACACTTAACTCTTGCTTTTTATTTCTTTTACATCTTTTGATACAAGGCGTCACCAAACTAATTTTCTCTTTTCTCTTTTTTTTATTACATAGCAATTCATTCAGGAAAACAACGTTTGCTAAAATTAGATGAGAATTGTAAGAAGGTTAAGTCATCAAGTATATTGATCTTCAACAATTTCTTTCTTTTTTTAGAGATGATGAAGGCTTCTTGGAATGTAAAGGCAACCCAAGAGATTTGGTCCTTGGAAAAGGAAAGGGAATCCAATTTCCAAAGAAATTCAACACCTGATTTTTTTTACTAATTGGAATCCAATATTGATCTTACGCATGTCCCCTTGGGTTGCAAGGGTGTTATGTTCTTGTTTGGTGATATTGAAATGGTTACAAGTATAGATCTTAAGTCTACACCAAACTTTCTCTTTTACTTTCATTTCAATAATTTGATACAAGGCCTCACAAAACTAATTTTCTGTCCGCTTTTCTTATTACAAAGGTAATTCACTCAGAAAAACAATATTTGCTAAAAGTAGAAGAGAATGTAAGAAGGTTAATGCATCAAGTATATTAATCTTCAGCAACTTCTTGCTTTTTTTTATAGAGACGATTAAGGGTTATTTGAAGGTAAAGGCCACCCAAGTAATTTGATCCTTGGAAAAGGAAAGGGAATCATATTTCCAAGAATAAGTTAAAGTATAAACAGATTTTGGTAATTTTCAAAAGAATTTACGGGGATTGGTCAATCAATCACTCTTTGAGATTTTCCTTGATTTGCTTGATTTACAACATCTCCTTTTAATTTAACATTCTTAATATAAGGTTAATATCAATTTATAATCCTCAAAACCTGCTACTATTGATATTTTCCTTTTTAACATTTTTCCGAGATCTTTGGTCAATGAGCTATCCGTTGATTGATATTTACGTGTCGGAGATTTTGTTTCTTCCTTTATTTTTCTTAGTAGCTTGCCATTTAGTAATGTGGTCCTGCACATACATCATCAAAATTATCACTAATAATATCCCCTTTTTGATGAAGACAATTTATAATGATAGTCAACTTTTCTTTTTGAAGATATTTGATATTTTTGTCACCTTGAGTTTATGAATTTGTGAATTGACAAGCTAAGTTGACTATCAAGCATAGTTTACCTCCCTTGAGTTAGTTGTTGGTTGTTTGGCTATAATTCTCCCCCTTTGACATAAAAAAAGTGAAGAACAAAACAAATATAGCACAAGATACATGTATACACATAGAAAAGAGCCAGACAGACAAATAGAAGCAGTTCATAACAGACCAAAAACATAATATCCAACTAGTTTGTCTTATGCCATATAACATATTATGCCAAAAAGATTACCAAAAAATAATGCACATAAAGTCTTAACAACAACCATTAACAATGATTTCCAAGAAATTACAAGAAAATAAGAGAGAGTGATGACAGATGACAGTGGTAGTCTTCAAGGTGGAAAATTGATTGGAAATAGATGTAACAATAACGCCAGTGCTTTCTTGAACATGATTTTCTACTTTGGTAGCCTCCTTGATGATTTGATCTAGCTTTAGACGAATCCTCACCACATCAACAACAATTTCCTTTGCAGTGTCCCTTACTCTTTCCGTAAACACTTTGAGGTTGTCCATGTAGAAGTTAGCGGCCTGAAGAAGATCTTTAAGAGATTCAAACTTACCGTGCATCTCAGAGATTTTGGAAATAGTATCTTCTAACATTTTCGATTTAAAAGAGAGGGATGGTAGATGATTTGAGGAGAAGGGAATTCTAGGTATGTCCCTAGGCAGCAACACCAGCGGCATTTAAATCAGATTTAAGGACCTAAGAGTTGGTAGAATGAGTGTACCTGATGTTATCAAAAGCCTTAGAGTTATAGCATCGTTTACCAAGAACATGAGGGACATATGAACGTCACATTATTTTCCTCCAGAATGCAAGTTATAATCTTACCATATGGAATACTTGAAGCGGCAGAGGTAGATTCTTGTATAAAACCTAGGATAAAAGAGGGTTGTTTGATTTTTCTTGTGAAAAAGAGATACAAAGTGAGAAAAGTGCCATAATTCGTTCAAAACCCTGTGCATGCAAACAAGCTATGCTAACCTATCAAATTCGATATTTTTGATTCACCACAGTAGTCAAAACATCCATGCGAGGTTGTCTAGAAAAAAATAGGTTCCACAGCCAAATTCCGTTTCAAGCCAAAATCTATAAGGGGGCTTGGAATTAGATTTGGAGCCTTGAGATCCACACGATGGTTGGTTCTAGACAAAACTCAATCTCTTAGAGTTTGCCACACTGGCAAAATTCTCATCCAAGCACATTTACCAAGAATGTTGACTGAGGTAAAATTTAGGGGAAAGCTAAAACCTAAAACGCCTAATGACACAAACTCACACAAGAAGCATCGAAATCTAGGACAACCATTCCACTAGCCCAAAATGACCCTTTCGGTGCTGATGGAACTATCAAATTTTCATTCTATGGTCGTCTCCTTGGAATTTTGATAGAAATTAACTGTTCAAGTTTCAAAAGCTTCAAAACACGAACACTTGCATAAAAACCAAACAAATGACCAGGTGACCAAACTATACGTACCAACAAGTCATAAATTACTTGGGGTCGCTATAAGAATTCTTTAAACTATGGAAAGAGGGAATTGTAATAGAAATTACCTAGAGGGTTTTCTCTTCTCGTTTATTCCATTTTGATAATTATTCTATTTTGTTAGATTTTGTATTTTATCTTCATGATTAGATCTTTTTGTTTTGTTCCTTCATATGTTTAAGTATTCTTTTCTATTTATTTATGTTTCATAATTTGCCTCATATTTTACTGTCTTAAATAAATTGCTTACATGTCAAACCCTTCTCTTAAATTTTATATGTTGTCTGATTTACTTTCCTAGATTATCATTACATTTTTATTTTTTCACACTCCTTTATTCTTTCATATATTTATATTTTTATCACATTTATCTACTATTTATAGCATTCGTTTACTTCTCAATGTGTTACCGCATTTTATTACATGCTAGTTGTTACTATGTTCCATAAATTGGCATTTCATCCTTACTTACCTCACATGGGGACCTCACACACTCAATATACACTTAATAATGTACCTTTGCACTTATCCAAGAAAATATTCAAAACCCTAGTTTAGAAGGTTGGCATAGACGTGATGGAGCGAATAGTTTTACTATCATGGTATTATGTGCCTTTTCGCATAAAAATATCTTCAATTTTGTGTTTATCAAAATCTTAAAAACAATTAAGGCACACATGCATTAGCCATATGTGGTTTTACCCTAGGTGTCAATGCACATAAACAACCCTCTTATCTAAATAATTTCAAGTATTCTAGGACATCGGCGTCAAATGTTATTATCTTGTTCTTTAATTTCATTTTTAAACATATTTAAGGGGTATTTTGGTTATTGATCAACTAATAACATGTCACGACCCAAACTACTATGACTAATATCCACATCAACTCCCCTATGGGTGAACCAAATCTTAATGTCTAACACATTAAATATGTAAGTATCTAGGCAAGGATAAAGAATTATAATATAATAATTAAAAGTCACAAAATAAAATAAATAAAAATATAGACCTGGTGGACCAAATAGTTTTACTATGGTGGAATCATCTGCCTTCTCGCATAAAAATATCTTCAATTTTGTGTCTATCAAAATCATAAAAAATTTAAGTCATGCAATAATAAATAATAAAGTTTATCAATATTTTAAAGAAAGACATCAAAATAGGATGTGCAGCAACTTGGAATGGAAGAAGCCTATCCTCGAATATATAAGCATGAGATGTTAAATGCCAGGTTAGATTGACGTCTCTGGATCACAGTCTACAGTAAAAAGAATGTGCATGAGTAGCATCCTGCACACACTATGTACTCGTAGGCATCATTGGTCGACTACATCAATAACAACTATACAATTATTGTTATCAAACAAGCATATAGGTTAATTTAGAATAGTCCAACAATAAGTTATTGGAATCATCATTAATCACTAACATATTTACATATATATAGAAAAAAATTCATTGCATCCTTCTAGCATATCCCATTCCCCAATCAATGAAAATGAAAGTACACATTAACAAAATCAATACTCATTGAATAAAAGTAAATAGATAAATTGGGTATAAGTATGTACCCTTCTGTAGCATAATTCTTCTATAAAAATTAGACGTTAACTAGCTTGCAAATAATTGATCATTGAGAAACAATCACAAATACATATGGATCATAAACATACTTTTTAAAATACAAAAAATGTCAATAAATAATGGAAATCGTATCCTTCCTAGAGTTGCAGCTATATAAATCCTATATTTTATTAGTCATCTCTAGCACTCGCCCAATAAATCATAAGTTTGTCTCTCATTTGAACACATCTGCTAAAAGGTCTTAATCATCCCCATGTATTCATGACCTATAGGGGACCTTAGGTGTCCATGTACCACATTAGTATGATTCCTTATCTTACTACTCACACAACTGCTCATTCGTAAGCTCACATCATACTCGAATGCTCTCATAATCAAAATAGTGAGTGAACACTTACCCTATCAATATATCTCAATATTGTAGTCTCTCCAATCATCTTTTAGGACAATACATTAAATGCGATTTTTTTTATAAATCCTTGTACTTGTATGTGTTTGTATTATGACCCATCAACTTAATACTTTTCAAAATGTACTCTAAAATTCAATGAAACTGAACATTTTAAACCCTTTTTAGATTTACATAAAGTGCAAATGCACACTTAAAATTACACATCATCATCCATATCAGATTGTGAATGTCACACGATGTACTCGACCCTGAAGTGGTCTTATACAAACCCTTAGCATAATCATAGACATAAGTTCATAGGAAAATAGAGCGGAATTTTAGTGTTTTTCTTTACGATCGAAGTCTTATATAAAATAATAGAGTCTATACACTATGTTTCAAACCAATCTATAACATTAAAGTAAAAACTCTTGAATACAACCTTAGGGACATAGCCCTTACATAAGTCTAAACACATGAAAGTAAAGACATAAGGGACATATGATTGAGCCCTCGAATACAATGAGGACTCACCAATCTTCTTCTTCTTGATCTACTAGAGTCCTAGCCATGAGGATGGAATCCAATATCTCCAAAGCCTACACTTATAGAAAATGTAAAAGGAAGGGGTTAGCACAAAAAGTACCAAGTACGGAAGACATGCAATAAAACCATTAAAACATGCATAAAAGGGACATTTCATTTGAAACCATGATATATGCCATTTTGAACATCATCTTTGAAATAGTTGGAGAATGCAACTTTTAAAGCAACTCACATACAATTCATCATAGCATAAGAAATATCATCATATTACAAAAATAGTCTCCAACACAAGCATAGTTAATATCCCAATCTTCACAAGACATAGTTCATACACATAGTCACATACCATGACCGTCTCATCATAATAGAATTACCAAATAAACAACCCTAATCTATATTTGTGCAATGCATAGGTAGGATCCCATAATCCTATCTACACTAAGTACCACTCTTATGTCACCAACAACATACATATCTTACTTTACCTTATTCATGGCCAACATACATAAGTAAGAAGACATTCATGTTCATACCTTGTAACAAGTGAAGTCAACCTTAACATCCATACTTACCTTTCATAAATAATTCATAAGTCATGATAACATAAGAAAACATCACCATAACCCCCTTTATAAGTCCACTTGTGCAATGTATAAGTGAAGTCCCATACCCCCGCTCACACTAAGTAAAGCTCATTAATGAGTCATAAGCGTAGTTCATATTCATATTCATAATTCATATAAAGCATACATTCAACTAATAATTATAAAATTATAAAAGAGACATATCATGTCCCCTCTCAATGCCTAGCTGTGCAATGCACGAATGAAGTCCCATACCCTTATTCATACTAAGTAAACCCTGTTGAGGAAACATAGACCATGCTTATGTTCTTATCATCATAATTCATATTCTTATCATTTAGGGAGATTTAGCCTTAACCGACATAGAACACGTGAGCTACATGGAATCCGGTGTTCTACCCCCACACCGAAAAAGGTGTCCTACTTTCCTAAGGTAGAACGTACGTAATAGCTTAAAGGTGGATCCACTAGCTCTATACCTATGTGGGCACATAGTTATGCAATAAGGAGATTGTTACTAGAAACCCAGACTTTTTAATTAAAAAGGTTTCCGTCTCATGAGATAACATGTTTTGGGAACCCGGACTAACTAGCGTAAAAGGAACCCATTGGGAAACCGGACTTTCTAGCGTAAAAGCATCCATCTCATTTTTATATCCGCTCGGTGCTAAGGATAATTCCCCTTTAAAAGTCATATTAAGTCTTTTACTTAAGTTCATGGTCATAAGAGAATGCACTAGGCACTCAAACCAATATAACATCATAATAGTTCATAGATTCATTAAGTGAGAAGGTCCTTTCACTTAGAATCATCAACATGTGAGTAAACCTTTCACATTGTATTCATAGTGTGTTCATGAGAATGGCCTTTCATATAACACAACTATACTATCATATTCGTAACATATCATCCATTGTCATATCATGTCGTACATAGCCATATATAGGGGTAGGAAAGAAGGATTTTACTTCAATACCATAATATACACAATAACTAACACCTCCACCTTTCAAGTGGATCATCACGGTCATGTACATTTCATGCATAATAGTATTTAAAGGTACATATGAGAACTAGCCTTTCAATTGACTCCACATATACCTCATAATCTTATTTATACATGGAGTGCGTGTATATAATTCTCCCTGCAATGACACAACAATAACATTAGCATCATAGACACTTCCATCTAAAAGTGTTCATAAGCATGTACATAATATCACAATTATGCATATTTCATATTTATTGCATTCAAGGATCATAGACCATGTAAATCAACAAATCTAGCATTCATCATAATAGACATGGACATAGTAATTCAAATAGTTAATTCATTGCATGTATAAGCTCATATACCCATATTGTAAGTCATGTGGGTGAAGTCCTATTCACCATAGGGCCATATACAAACCAACATTCATAATGGCTTCCCTCTAGAAGCCTTTACATACTTAGTTTACCTACTTTAGCTTTTAACCCTTTTTAGCCCTAGGACTCATCTTCATGTTATAAGCCTTACTCTCAAGCAATGCCTCACATGATCATCAAGTATACCTAATCCTTAAGGTAGACTAACCACATGTTTCATTCTTACTCAATTATAGTCATATAGCATCAAGTAAACTAAACCTCAATACTATTCAACCATTATTCATCATGTAAGACCTAATCAAGTAAATTAATGTTTGGAAGATTCATTCATAAGACATTCATGTCTAGGTGATCTAATCTAAGGAAATCCTTCAAGAAGTTCATCAATATTAGAAGGTCACATAGAAACCCTCAATTAGCCTCTTTCATCACATAGCCCTACTCACATCAATTCACCTTATAAATCTTAGGTTAATAAACTATACATATATAATCATACTTAAATCATGTAATTGCATCGTAATAAACTCATAGTCAATCAATGGAATCAACTTCTAACAACATTCATAATGTAGAGAAAAGCCATAACTATGGTTGGGGGAAAACTCATGGATTCTTTGGAATTCAAGTTAAAATCATCGAAAATCAGTAGTCTTATCAATAACAAACATAATTTAACCTTTAAGAAAAACTTTGAAAGGAATCCATGGGGTTGAGTTGAAACCCTAGCTAATTGGGTTTTCTATGTGAGTTAAAAGCTTTTGAAAGGGCTCCTTGGGTGATATCTTCCCAAGGATGAAGAAATCCCATACCTTAGACTTAGAATCCCATCAAATTCATATCAAGAAGACTCCATCTCAGCGCCCTAGCTTGATCCCTTCTCTTGTTCTTCAATGGAGTTTCTAGAGAGAAGATTCTTGGAGGGAAGAGTAGTTGGGTTTTTGATTTGGGGTATTGGGTTATAAGGAATTAATGAGGTGTTTAATGATATAAAATAATATATATATAAAATTAATATATTAAGCAACCCCTACTTAAAACAAACTAAAAACGAATTACCTAAAGTAACCCACCTACTGGCCATCTTTGGGCAGATTGCAGGTGCAATCAACGCCCCATGGACCTACGGACTGTTGGTGGAATGACGCCCCATCCCGCAGATCCGTGGATGGGGTCTGCAACTCTGAATTTTGGGGCCAGATCCCTAAACCCCTACCTACGGGGCGTGGATCAGGCTACTAGCCGTAGGCGCCATCCGTAGGTGGCCCCATTTTGGCAGCTCTTTGGTTTTAGGCAGCCTTGGGGGTTTCTACTTTAGGGTCCCCCTCAAGGACCCTTGGTTGGTCTTTGGGGGGTTGTACCTTGACATTTAATGCCTAGAGATCTCAACCAAAGCTCGAAAAGTCAATATACAACCTACAACCAAACATCAACCTCGAAAGCTCACAGGTAAGGCTCTAGTTTCACCTACTAGTTTCCATTA
The DNA here is from genome assembly GCA_036250405.1 of Solanum raphanifolium. NCBI lineage: Eukaryota > Viridiplantae > Streptophyta > Magnoliopsida > Solanales > Solanaceae > Solanum > Solanum raphanifolium. The sequence goes on along the minus strand of JAJOOE010059964.1, from coordinate 15,025 downwards.
ATCTCTAGCTTGGTCTTACTAGTTTTACGGGTTGGTACATCCATCAACTGGGTAAGATTGATTTTGTCTTTACAAAGGTCCAAATTGAAGAATCTCAAAGACCCATTTCAAATTTCTCAAAAGTGAAAAACCTCAATTCTTCAAAGCTAAGGAAAACTTTTCTCACAGCTCAAAACTCCAAAATTATGATAATATAATTCAAAAGATACCAAAAAGATACTAAAGATATTAAACTAAATGTTCAAAAACGTATTTATAATCACCAAAAATGTGTTGCGAAGAGTCACTCGGTGAAATAAGTTGGGCTTGCCGATCCACTGGGCGATCCGCCCTTTCGTCAATTCCATCGCTTTTTTGCCTTAGCCTTCAGCATCATCCAAGTCCGTAACTTTGGCCGATCCAACACTACATCGCAGAACCACTCGGCGATCCGCCGACTGCTCCTTTCTTTCTCCAACTTGAGTCTTTCCTTCTAGGCTTGGCACACTAGAACTTTAGGCACTCTAATGGCCACTTGGCGACTCGCCAAATGGACTTGGAGATCACTAGGTTCTCTTTTCTTCTTTCTTTCAGCTCGCTTTGTTCTTTTTTGCAACTTAGTGTCCTTGCTTTGCTCGTCAATCCATAATCCTGAAAATTAAGGATTTAACATCAGTTATTGGCACAAAATAAGCATTTGAGAACACTAAACCTATACAAATAAAGCCCTAAGTGAGTCCAAATCTTGGACTCATCAACACCCCCAACTTAAACTTTTGCTTGCCCTCAAGTAAAACTCAAGTTCAGCAATTCAAAAAGGATGTACCAAATAGTGCTACACAAGACTCAATCATGAATGCACACAATAAGACTCAACTTACTAATGCAAGGGTCAATTGTGCACTTAAAGATTCAAGTTGTGACTCATCATTATCAAAGATTCTCAAGTTCACAATACTTTCTTCAAATGCAAGTTCAAGCTCAACAAAGGTACTCAAATGCCCTCACACAAAGAATGATTCCATATTCACACAATTGTTAATGTTCACACATTGTCTATGCAACTTCATTTGACCTCATCGTAGCTGCACATTCATTTTTGTTAGATTAACATCACTATTCAAGTCATAGGTATTAATCATAACTGATACTCAAATTTGCACAAGAACAGCCATAATTAAACATAATCAAGAGGTGGCAAAATTTTCAAAAGGGTCAAAAACCATTTACAATTAAAATAAGGAGCCATAAGCTCAAACATCCACAAAACAGTACCAAAATAGATTTACAGCACAAAATCCCAATATATAAACTAAAAAAAAATAAAAGAGGTAGGTACGGAAATACCTAACCCCACCACAAATAAAAAACAATTTGTCCTCAAATGCAATAAAGTACTTAAAATCAATAAAAGAGGACAGAGAAGGATGTAAAGAGGGATCATGTATACACAATCTCTCCATCTGTCGGGGAATCAGTGTTTGGAGTCACATCAACAACACTCGATCCACTAGGTCCTGCCATAGATGTCTCTGTCAACGATATGTGAATCACTGACTGTACAATCGTCTCCTCCAGGTTAGGCAGGTCTCCATAGATGGTATCCTCTGGCATCTTTATGTGCTCCTCATTGGTCTTTGCCTCCGACTCCCTAGCTTCTATATCATCTCGATGTACGCTTCCAGTTGTGGCCGAAGGAATCTCAAAAGTCGTCGAGGCATCCACGTCATCTGCTGCCTCCAATAGTGAAGTGAAGTCTATGTACTTCAAGTAGTTCACATCCTTCCTTAAATCTGCCATCTTGGCTTTCAAAGCCATCACCTCTGAAGTCGCCCCCATCTACGCTCACAAGTCACAACTCTCACTGTGAGAGTGTCAATAGATGCTCGTAGGGGTGTCAGTGTAGCTAAGATAGCACTCTTGATCATCCATGGTACCGCAACCTCCAACCGAGTAGCCCTCACATCCGCCGAATGGGCTAAACGTCCCATCTTCAGGAGCATGGCCTGAGTGATCTTGATCGGATGGGAAGCAGTAGAAGCACCAGGAGTATGGGAGGAAGTAAAGGTACCTGAAAGCTCGAGGCCGGAGTAGACAAAGGTGCCTCTACAGGTATAAAGTCAATATCCACCTCTAGGGATGCATCTACCGGGATAGCTCTCATTTTGTCTGCCCCCTCCCGAGTGTGCTCAGCCTCTATAAGTTGGATATTAGTGGAAGATGCAGGAGTGACCTCGATATCTCTCATCTCATCACGAGAAATTCCAGCACGTTGGCATAACTCTGTAATCATGATCGGGAAGGGAAGGGTCGTCTGGCTCTGCCCTCAAGGCCTCTCATGCTCTATAAGGAGTCCCATGTATATGCTCCTCCTGTAAATGATCGACCCAAGGCAGGCCACCTTGGGATGCCGGAGGATGAACTTATTCTCGGAAGGCATGATAGAGCTGCTGATGAATCCGAACCAGTACCGAGTAGCAATATTTAGATCTTTCCTCTCGATAGGGTCTCCTACCTCGATCCACCTCGGGGTGGTATCATAAATCAAAGGTGAAAGCCATCCCTTTATATCATCTAGAGACTAAGTAATAAGCAAGCCCTCATATGCAAGTGTAGCACCTAGAGCCTTCTCGAGTACAGTATTAATGTGATCACTACTGCACCCTACTTCCTTCCCCCGGACCATGACAGAGTTCACTGGTCTGAAAGAACTGGCCTTCTTATTACCCTTGGGTACCAAGTCACCCTAAAGTGTATAGAACTCCCGAACCCATGTAGCAATGTAGGGGCGTCAGGGCCTGTTGAACTGCTCGAACCGGTGGAACTGGAGGGTCACTCTCACTGTGCAGTATCTACCCACTAAGCCCTCTGTGGATAACAACTTCTCCTCTAGAATTGTCCTCAATCCATCGGTTTTTAATCTGTTGAGTAGGCGAGGAGGAGGAACTTGTACTGGTGGCACTGGGGCAAGGGGTAGTGCTGGAGCTAGCACTGTATCTGCTGTAGGAGGAGTGGCCCCTGGAGCTCTTGATATGTCTGGACGAGACCTAGCACGAATCTCTACCCATCGGGACTATAGTGGCTGGTCATCGTTAGGTTGGGAGAATGCAGCTTGGGACTCAGTGGACTCTCCTTCACTGCCGGAGTTCTACTCTGGAACCTCAGATGTTAGCTTCTTGTCTTTGCCATTGCCTCCCTTTGGAGGCTCTTTTCTTCCCTTTTCGGGAGGATTGGTTCCCCCTTCATTTAACACTATTTTGCGTGCTATTTTACGGGGAGGCATGTCAAGGTTGGTTCTATCCATATTTGCAAAAACATCTAAAAGAATTAGATTCATTTCAAGAAAAAGTGTAGAATAACAGTTGCAGAAATACTCGCCGAACCATTCGGTGAGTCGTAGAATCACTTTGGGGAGCCAGATCGGCCTCGCCGAAAGGATTGGCTCAAAATTTGACAGAAAAATTGGCATGTCGGTGATGGGAGGGGACTTTCGGTGAATCGGTGATAAAATTCAGTGAGAAAGGACTAGCCCGCCGAAAGGTACAATGTATTTTAGGTGTTAAGGGAGCAGAAAGGGTGATCAAGAAAGACTTTCGGCGAGTCGCCGAGTGCACTAGATAAACTCTGGCTTCTCGCCGAATGTTACAGAACCCACACTCAATTTTAGCAGGAAATTAAAGGGGATCAAGGGGTATTCGGTGAAGTGCCAAGTTGTTCGGCGAGCTCGACCCAGCTCGCCAAACTGCCCAACGTTCGTAATTTCAACCTCGACGTCCAAATTCAACCCTGCATCCCCCGAAAATAAAATCAAAGCATACACTAGTACAATTAGACTTAGAACCATATGACCAATTCCCGCCAGGATACTCAGACTTCTCCCGCTTTGGCCAAATTTGGCCATTTGACGACTTTAGCCCTTAATAATGACGTCAACCGCTCTATCATTGGCCAAAACACGTCATTTGGCACAAATGTGGGTTACTCAGACATGACCTGACTAGACCCAACATTAATTATACATAACCCAATAATTTTGATCAATTTTAAAACACAAAAAAATGGGGAAATCAACAATAAAGGCAATTTACGCATGATATTCAAATTAAACAGGCACACAAGCACACAATTACAATTCAGAGAGGCCCAATACACAACATTAAGATAAAAAAAATTTAAAATGAATAAAATCGCTAAATACGAGTTTGGGGTTCGGAAAAACAATCCTTTAATGCCAAATAAATAAGTTGAAATGCTAAGTGGAAAAGAATCCAACTTCGAACACACACCATCAATGACTAACAAGTAGTAAAAATGCAAAAATATAGCAAAATATATAGCGGGTGTGAGTTTGGAAAGTTAAAAAGTGAGGGAATATGAAATAGTTTGTTTAAATGGTTAAACCTTTGGCCTATTAAAACTGTATAGTTCTCGCCCTTTCGGTGACAATAGTTTTTCTTGCCGACCCACTGGGCGACATGCCGAGTGGGCACTTACCTCACCGAGTTTTACAGGACCTACAGTTATTGTGGGGGTCTGAACGGCGGACAAAGTCGTGGTTGCTGACCAGGTCGGCGACATACTGATTTGCTCCTGGGCTCGCCGCATTTTACAGACTCCAACCTTAGAATTTCATGAGTCCAACGGTGGTCCAAGTCGGGTTCGCCGACCTCTTTGACGAGTCACCGACTGGACATTTTGCTAGCCAATTTGCACTTTTCGAACACATTCCACACTTTAACCTGCACAATCAACGCACGATTTTTTGAAAAACAAAAAGAAAGCAAATAAAAATTGGGTTGCCTCCCAAGCAGCACCTTAGTTAATGTCGTGGCACCACACAAGTCCTCGCTCAAACTTTATTGTTGGGGTTTACCATGGTGTCACTAGGCAACCCCTCTTATTGTTTCAAGTTTAAATGAGACGAAATCTGACCCATTTGGGTCTCCAACTACTTAATAGATACAGAATGAGAAGTAACCATCTTGCTAAGGGTCGATACATCTTTCTTCATCTCTTTGAAAGTTTTATCAGATCCCTCAACCTTGTTGAGAATAAGAGCTAGCATATCCTCAGACTGGCCACCCTCAAAATGTACCTGTCCTTCTCCCCATCCTTTCCTTCCAGGTGGGGTTACGATCCCTCCACTTTCTATCACGATCCTTCCAACCTTCATCCCTATTCCAACCTTTGTTACAACCCTTCCTCGGGTAGTTTGAACGATAACCACCTCCTTGGTTGGATAGGAAGTTCACTTCTTCATTGTACAACACTTCAAATTTTGGCCTCATCGGGATTTACACACCAAACACCCACAACATTGACACTTCTAGCATCAGCTCCCATGACATTTTTTGTGCAAAATATCATGTTGGGTCATGATCTTTGCAATGTTTTTGTCCCTCTCTTGGTCTTTCTAAAGCTGCTCCTTGGTCAATTTTAAAGTGAGAGGGGAGACCTGATCTTCGTGGATGTATCAAGCTCGGTTAATTATGGTCATACCATAAAAAAGCTGGGCCACTATAATGTAAGGTTATTGCATCAAACCTCCTAGAGAAAGTTGGTCAGCTATGCCCTTGTTCACCGAATCAAGGCTTCGGTAAAAATATTGCAGCAAAACGTTGTCAGGTAAACCATGAGTTGGGCATTGCAGCACCACCTTCTTGAATCGTAACCAAGTCTTATGAATTGGCTCACACTCCAAATGCTTGAAGTTTTGGATGTTGTCCTGAAGTATCATCATCTTCGAAAGAGAGAAAAATTGCACTTGAAATACGGTGACAACCTCTTCTCACGAAGTTATTGGTTCTCTTGGTAATTCATCCAACCACTTACATGCTTCTCCCATTAAATAAAATGGGAAAAACCTCAACCGAATCGAATCTTGGGATATATTCTTGAAGTAGAACGGCCCGAAAACATCAACAAAATTTCTTAAATGCTCATGGGGATCCTCATGAGCGAACCCACCAAACAACCCTTTCAATTGCAAGAGCTGGAACATAGTGCTAGTAATGTGGAACACAACGTTCCCTTGAGCTGGAGGCAAGCGAATAGCACCAATTCCACCCATTAGATGAGGGTCATTAGCTTTAGGCTCATTGACATCGTTGAGGTTAATGATGTCATCTTGGTGGCCCACTTGGCTACTATTGCTTCCGTTGACACTCATTTCGTCTGTTACAAATAGCAACACATAAACCAAGACAAAAAGTAAGTAGATTTAACTATGACTAAAAAGAACAACATTCAACTTAACCAAAGAATCTTAACCAACACCACTCCTCGGCAGCGGCGCCATTTTGATTTAATAACACTATCAAAGACACTTAATCCAGTTCTAAGTGTCAACGATCATTAGTCAGTATATAACCCAACTAAATGAGTTGGGGTCGAATCCCACAGGGACCGGTACATGCTTAAGATTCAATGGGAAAGTGTGAACATATTCAAATTAGCCATAAGAATAGACATTATCGAATAAAAACATAATTCAAATCTGGGGGTGACAAAAATGTCAAATAAAGGGGGTTTTGGTTTTAATTATCATCTACAACAACATCAAACAATACGAAATAAACGGGTTCTTGGGATGCGATTTGATTATAGGCTAATGTAGACAAATGGGTAATTGACATTGTTAGGAAATAGCTGAATATTAGTGAATAAGCTAGACTTTAGAGGAGACAAACTTTCTCTCAAACAATTTACCCCGAATCAAGTTGATTTCTCTCGAACATCAACAAACATGGGAAATAAGAATAGCCTACGCTTTAGTCCATTCACTCTCTCGAGCTGGATGTGTGAAAAAGTGTTTAGGATTCACTCTCTCGAGCTGAACTAATGAAAACCCAATACCCACAGACGATCAATCAATAATCTTGGTTTTAAAACCTCTCTTTTGAGCAAGCCAAAAACTCAAAGGTAGAACTGCATTTGCAACTACAATTCTTAAATTAAACCACACTAATGATTGAAATCAGTTCTAAACAACATTTTAACTAAAAATTAGTAATACCCATAAGCTAAATCAGCCCATAATCACACCCCAAGAATTGGGATTTTAGCTAGACATCATAAAAAGATAAAAATCATTACCAAATTGAGTTTCCATCAACTAGATAAGATTGATTTCGTCTTTACAAAGGTCCAAATTGAAGAATCTCAAAAACCCACTTCCAATTTCTCAAACGTGAAAACCCTCAATTCTTCAAAGCTAAGGAAAAGTTGTCTCACAGTTCAAAATTCTGAAAATATGATAAAAACAATTCAAAAGATACTAAAGATATTAAACTAAATGTTGAAAAACATATTTATAGTCGCCAAAAATGTTCTGCGAAGAGTGACTCAACGACGTAAGTCGGGCTCACCGATCCACTCACCGATCCACCCTTTGGTAAATTCCATTGCCTTTTTGCCTTGGCCTTCAGCATCCTCCAGGTTTGTAACTTAGGGCAATACAACACTGCATCGCGAAACCACTCGCCGATGCGCCGACTGCTCTTTTCTCTCGCCAACTTGATTTTTTTTTTCAAGGTTTTTCACCCTAGAACTTTAGGCAGTCAAATGGCCACTCAGTGACTCACAAAATGGCCTTGGCGATCGCCAGGCTCTCTTTTCTTCTCTCTTTCAACTCGCTTTGTTCATTTTAGCAACTTAGTGTCCTTGCTTTGCTCCTCAATCTGTAATCTTGGAAATTAAGGATTTAACATAAGTTATTGGCACAAAATAAGTATTTGAGGATACTAAACCTATACAAATAAAGCCCTAAATGAGTCCAAATCTTGGACTAATCAGGTTTCTAAAACCTTGGATATATACTGTGATTTAGCTGTTGTAGTATGATGAGTCCAAGATCTAGACTCATGTATGGCTTTGTTTTGATCGCCTTAGTGTCCTCAAATGCCTATTTATTCTCTAAACTGATGTTAAAGTGTTGATTTACAACTATGGAGGCTAAAGAGCAAGGCAAGGACATAACTGGACAAAAGGGAATTGAAGAGTTGAAGAAGTGAAGAAAAAGCAATCATGGAGATCGCCAAGACCACTCGGTGCACTACCGAGTAACTTTTCAGCCTGCCCAAAGTTCCAACATGCCAGCCCTAGTGAAGAACCAAGTTGGCGACAGTAACACGCAGTTGGCGGATTGCTGATCAGTTTCACGACAACAAATTGGATCGCCCAAAGTTACAGGACTGGAGATGTTGAAGGCCAATGCAAAATGGAGATGGAAGGGGACACTCGGCCGATCACCGATCGGTTCAGCGTGGTCCGACTTAATCCACTGAGTGGATTTTCAGGCTCAATTTTGGGAAACTATAAATTGGATTTTAAATGTAATTTTGAGGAGTTCTCTCCCAGATATTACAGTTCCCATTCTAGACTTAGAGTTTTCTCTTGATTTTTGAGTTCAAATTGTATAATTTTAGAGGATTTGGAAAGTGGGTCTTGGAATTTTATTATTGGAAATCATTGTAAAGGCTTGGTGACTCTTACCCAGATCATGCCAATGTATTTGGTAATTGTTTCTCTGTTTTTATGATGTGCAGCTAAAACCTCTTGTTCATGTGTGATCATGTGTTTATTTGTCAAATAATCGCATGGGTATTGTTGTTTGATGATGAAATTTTTATTTTAATGAGGGTTTAATCATTAGCTCAGTTTTAATTTATGAATTGTAGTTGCAAATGCTATTCAAATTTTGAGTTCTTAGCTTACTTGAGAAAGAGGTTTTAGGACCAATGCTTTTGATTAATGATTTTTGGGTATTGGGTTAATATGGGTTCAGCTTGAGAGACTGAATCTTAAATCCAATCCAACCAATCTAGCTCAAGAGAGTGGAAGTATGAAGGTTGTGGGCTGGTTATCATGTTAATCTTGTTGGTGTTCGAACGAAATCACTTGATCCGTAATAGTTGTTCGAGATAAAACAATTGCACTTAAAAGTCCAGCCTACCCACAATGTTTCAGAAAATCAACATTAGATTTCAATTCCCCATATAGCATAATTAGCCTATAATTGATCACATCCCAAGAACTCCTCTCTATATTATGATTTTTCTTAATTTTCTTTGTTGTTTCAGCTGTTCATTGCAAAATCAAACCACCCATCTAACATTCGTTGTCACCCATTTATATTTATTTGTATGTTTTTGATAAAGTATATTCCTATAACTATTTATATCACGTTTGTACTTTCCAATTGAATATGAGACACGTACCACTCCTTGTGGGTTCGACCTTAACTCTTTGTTGGGTTTTATATTAATTAATTATCGTTTACACATAGAATTGGATTAGGTGTGTTTGAGACGTCTAATAAAAAAGGCACCGCTGCCGGCTAGTGGTGTTGTTTGAAATTCATTTGTTGAAGTTGAATTTTGATTTCTTTGTGTTATAGTTGAATCGACTAAATTTGGTTTGTGTTTTTGTTGTTTGTTTTGAGCAGAAGAAGAGATGAGCGTAAACGGGGGTAATGGTAGCCAGTGGGCCGCCAAGACTAAATTTGGTTTGTGTTTTATGTAAATGACTCAATTCAATTGGTCTGCATTAGTGCAATTCATCTACCTCCGGCTGAACGAAACAATGTCTTCCACATCACTAGCACAATGATTCAGCTCCTACAACTGAAACAATGTCTTCCACATCAGTCAGTCTCTATTAAGCAGTTGGAGACCCAAATGGGCTAAAATTTTCTCATTTGAATCCAAGACAACAAGGGGGATTGCCTAGTGAAACATTGGCAAACCCCAAAAATGAAGCTTGATTTGGTATCCTCGTTGTGCCATGACGTTAAATGAGGTGCTTCTTGGGAGGTAACCCAAGTATTTGATGTTTTAAAAGTTGTGTAGGTTGAAAAGAGAAAAGTGTGGGAAAATGAGCGGTTTGGCGAGCAAAAGTCCACTCAGTGACACGCCGAACAGGTCGGCGAGCCCCGACTTAGACAATTGTTAGAACTAGCAGGGTTGAAGGGGCACTCTGTAAAACTCAGCGAGCTACATGCTAAATCAGCGACTCGCCGAATAGGTTGGCGAGCTCCACTTTGTCTGCCATTTGAACCCCTAAAATTGTTGGGAGTCTTGTAAAACTCGGTGAGTAAAATACCACTCGGAGCATCTCCTAGTGGTTCAATGAGGACGACTTACTCCATCGAAGGTGCCGCGAATTGAAAGGTTTTGAAGGCCAAACGGTTTAAAATTTCAAAATCCTTCATCTTCTCCTAGTTTCAACTCTCGTACCCTCTCACCCAACTTTACATCTTTCTTATTTTCTTGTTTTTACCCGCTCATTTTTTGAAATCATTGCTCAGAAGTGTGGAACTTTGCCGCCTAGATATACCACTCTTAAATTCAGCATTAAGGTTGGTTTTTCGATACCGTACTTTAAGTTTGTAGTTGAAATGGAATGCAATGGGTAAATTTTTGATGATTATTGTAGGGTGGTTGATTATAATCGTGTTTAATTGTTTGATTGCCTGTAATTTAAATCTCTTTCTAATTACCTTAAACTGTTCGTTTCCCCTGTTCTTGCTTGTTAAATAAAGTCTAAATTATTGGGTTTCGGTGTTTATGCATTGTGTTTGGTGGGGTAAAGTCTAAGTAGCCCCAAATTGTGCTAAATGACGTGATTTGCATAATGATGGAGTTTTTGACGTCATTCTTAAGGCAAAAGTCATCAAATGGCCAATTTTTGCCAAATTGGGGGAAGTCTGAGTACCCCGAGGGCATGGGTAGTATGGGTCTAACTTTAGTTTCATAATGCATGTGTTTAATTTTGAATTTAGGGGCTGCAGGATTGATTTTGAACATTGGGGTTGCAAACTGGCACGTTGGGTCGTTTAGCGAGCTACGTCAAGTTCGCCTAGTGGTTCGGCGGTTCGTCAAAATCCCCCACAGATAGCCCTTAATTTCAAAAGTTGGTTGAGTTTGTTCTTTACCTTTCGGTGAGAAGCCTGAGCTCGTCGAGTTCATTCGTCGACTTGACAAAATGCCTTGTTGATCGCCCTTCTGCACCCCTAAATCAGTAAAATGCACTGTAATTTTCGGTGGACTACTTATAGTTTGCTAAATAGTGTCAGTGATTCGCCGAATAGACCTGAGCATCGCCGACCTATCTTGACTTTTAAAATATTTTGTGCTGGTACTTTCGGCGAGCCCGATCTGGCTCGCCAACGTAACTCGGCGACTCACCGAACTATTCGGCGAGTCTTTTTGCAATTAATTTTTCTTTAGTTTTCTGGAATTTTTTCTAACATTTTCCTATGTGGTCTGTAGGAATGGCTAGAACAAATTTGAATGATAGTGGCATGCCGCCTCAAAAGCGGGCATGTGGAGTCATAATAAATGAGGAAGCAATTGCTTCCAATGTCAAGAGCGAGAAGTTATCTCCGAAGGGAGGCAAGGGAAAGGGCAAAGTGTCCATGGCCGAGACATCGAAGTACAACTCTGGTAGTGAGGGAGAGTCCTATAATTCTCAGTCTTCATTCTCTTAACATGAGGATGAAAAGTTGCTACAGGCCTGCCAAGAAGAGTTACGCTCCAAAGATCACCATGATCCATTGTAACAACCCTAAAAACGAACTAGTGTCACTAGAGCCTAACATGTGTTTGTTTGTGTTCATCTTGAGTTTTATTGGTGTATAGTGTTGTCTTGAGCCATGGTTGAGGTGTTTAGGGGTTAGAAGTCAAGGTACGACTACCCAAGGACCAATCTAAGGGTCCTTGAGGAGGACCCTAAGTCTAAATCCCAAGACCCCAAGGAAAACTACCAAGCCGCCATAATGTGGTGAACCACGGATGCAATCCACGACCAGTAGATGGATCTACGGCTCGTAGACTTGCTCCGTAGATCAAGGGGATCCAAAGCACCTTGCAGTCATGAACCACACCTCAACAGAACGGTTTGTGACCCCATCCGTGGTCCGTGGATAGGGGTCTGTAGATTGGACCTGCAATCTGTCTTGAGACACGGCTTACTTAGGGGTGAGTTGGTAAATTCACCCCAAATCTTTTAATGTGTATGGACAATTGTTTTGGGTTTATTTAAGTATTTTAAGAGTATTTAAACATTTAAGTTGTATTTTAGATTTCATTATTCCCTTTTTCCCAAAATCAAAACCGTTCCCTCCTAAAAAGGTTCTCTCTAGAAACTCCATTGGAGCACAAGGTCAAGTCAAGCTAGGGTTGGGATTTCAAGGAGATTTCACTTCAACTTCATGGGTTTTTTTCAAGCATAAGGTATGGGAGTTCTTTATCTAGGGAAAGCTATCACCCTAGAGCCAATTTCAAAATACATTACAAGTTTTCAAAGTTTATGAAAAAGCCTATTTCTGACTCAAACTTATGGGTTCTTGCATGATACGATTTCACATGATCAAATATGATGCTATTGATGTTTAATTGGCGTTTTAAGATGAAAAACTCAATGAACCCATGATTTCACTAAATTCCTAAATTTGGCTTATGACGTGGGTCTTATGCTTATGAATGAATGTTGAAGGAATTATGCTTAGATTGAATTGTATTATTGATTTCTATACCTATCTATGGTGAATTGTTAGAGAATTGAGTAATGGTGATTATGTCTTTGGAGAATGGTAAGTTGACCTAATATCATGCTATATTGGAATTGTTCTTGTATAGTTTGATCCACTTATGGTGGAGGTGTTTACATATTGAATGTATTGTGATCATGTCCTTGAAGAAATTATATGAGGAATTGAAGTGTTGTCATAATATTATATATGTGAATGTGATGTGAAGGATTTGAATGAGAATATAATGAAGTAATGGTAGTCATGTTGTATAATGTGAAGGTGTTCATGTGATTTCAAGGTGATCTTGTATAAAGTGTTATTGTATAGTGATGAAAAGTATGTTCTCTCTAAATTTTCATATGTGTTGATGTTAGACTATGAAGGGTCTCTATAATTTGATGTTGTATCTTTATTTGGTAATCCTAGGTGTCTTTTCTTGATAAATGAAAGCTTCTTCAATGTGACCTCTTGAATTGGTAGGCTTAGGCATCTTTCTCTTGAGTAATGAATGTATCTTGACTTGATGTCTTATTGTATTGAATTGGTAGACCTGGAGTTGGTGCCTCTTCATAAATGAATGAATGTCTAGAATTGACTAGACCTAAGCATGGTGCCCTTTCTATGAATGACAAATGAGGCATTCTAGGATGGTGCCCTTTCCTGATGAGTCTAGTCCCCTAAGTGAATGTGAAACCTTGAAGCGGTAGACCTTATGATGGTGCCTTCTTCTTGTGTGAAACGATAGACTTAGAGTTGGTGGACCGGAACGGTAGAAAACCCTCTCTAAGAAAGTCAATGAGCTATTCATAAGGAACCTTGATCGGCAGATCCTTGTGGTGCCCTTCTTGGTTGAAGTACTATGGGTCGGTAGACCCAATGATGGTGCCCTCTCTAGTACGTAAATGTGAATGAAACTACTCTATGGGAACTAAGGCTAAGCACTGAGTGGATATGGTTAAGATGGTAGGTCTACCTGATTAAGAGGCTAGAGTACAATGAACATCTTTGGATATCCCTTAAACCATGTGCCTACCTGGGATGTGTACTAGTTCTACCTTTGGCAAGTAGAACACCTTCCATGGTGTGGAGTTTTATGACACCAGATTCTATGTCTAAATTGCATGGTCTATGTCGTTTAATGCCTATTCCCATCATGTGGGATGTGCACTATAGCTTCTTGATAGGTTCTACAACGTGTATGTAGTAGTATGGGATGCTATCTACGCATGGTTTTAAGGGATCTTCGCTATATCACATATCTAATTTTTCTTGAATTAATTTTAATTTATCTATTGAAAATATTATTAATTCTATATTGTGGGTACTTTCCTTAACATTTTCTAATTTTTGAGTGATTTTTTCACTCCCTTTAATCCATGGTGTAGGCTTTCTGTTTTTATTATTTACTCTTTTTGCTCCTATCTTTTGCTTACATGGTGTAGTAAACCACCAATGTGTTTTTGTTATTACATGGGGATATAGTTTTTCTAGAAATGGCAATCCTAGAAGCATATCTTTGTTTATAAATTCATAACTATATATATCTTCTATAGTTAATATTTTATCCCATATTTGTAACTTTATATTTTTTGCTTTATATGTTATCATACTTCCTTCATTATTAAATTCTGTTACAACTATTGGTGTTTTTAGTTTTTCCCATTTTTCGTCTGGCAGACAATTGTGTTTACACATGTTTGCTTCTGCTCCTGTATCTAACATTGGAGTGTAGTATCTGTTATAGTAATTTTCTACTATTATTTTCACAAGTATATAAATTTTCATATTGCTCTTTTTATTATGATCTTTTTGTTTTTATAAGTTATTACCAATTGTGTATTTTCTAGGTTATATGGTTTCATTTCTTCTAACCATTTTATTCCTAATGTGATATTATCTTCTTGGTATATCTTAAAGTCTATTAATATCATTATGCCTCCTATGATTATTTCTTTCTGAGTTGTTTCCTCTATATGTAACAATTCTTTTGGTAATTCAGGGCATACATGTTCTTTAGTGATTATTTCTTCTTCTGATACTAGTTCTCTAGGTATATAATTTTCTTCCTGTCCAGTATTTATTATGATAATATGTTTTCTTTGTTCTATTATTCCAGTTATATAGTAATGATATGGTTCAATTTCTTTTATCCTTTGGTATTCTACTGATTTTCTTGAGAGTTGAGACATGTCATCATTTCTATCTATGTTTTTTATTCTTTTTGATGTACTTATCCTATCACTTATTATTTCTAGATCTTCTTCTATGTCTATTTCTTTATAACTGTAATCATTATTATCTATTACTGTAACAATTTGTTCAAAAGGATTTTCTATTTTTATCTTATTTATCTTATTTTTTGCTGTTATTTTATGTTTTGTTGTTAATACATATAGGTTTTTACAGCGGGCTGTAAATATTTTACTTCCTGGGGCTAACTCTATTCCTGACATCTTCCAATATAATACTAATGATTTATCTATATTCCTGTCGTTTATTGCTAC
Source organism: Solanum raphanifolium (assembly GCA_036250405.1). Lineage (NCBI taxonomy): Eukaryota > Viridiplantae > Streptophyta > Magnoliopsida > Solanales > Solanaceae > Solanum > Solanum raphanifolium. The sequence goes on along the minus strand of JAJOOE010059964.1, from coordinate 10 downwards.
TGAATAATTA
>JAJOOE010059963.1:0-50238 GCA_036250405.1 Solanum raphanifolium | reverse complement strand
TAATAATTATAATAAAGAAGGTTAATGAAGAGTTGCAGTGGTAATTAATTATGAGAGTTATATATCATATTTGTGTAGCAAAGAGGTGCCGGTGGTCAAATTTTTTGCAAAAATTCATGATTATTAAGCAAATTTTTTATTTCTCTCTAAATACATTAGTTGATCACTGATTACTCTCATTATATTATTTTTTTCCAGGAGAGAAATCTATACAAATTCTAAAACTTCATACGGAGCTTGCAATGATGAAAATGGATGTTGAAAATCTTCATGGAGGTTGAAAGCTATCTATTCACAAAGTTGGCCTTTTAGCAAGCATAGTTAGTAACTAATACATTTTCGTGTTTTGAGAAACTTCTCTTTTAATAATTAGTTTTTAGGCAATTGTCGGAGGAATTCAAAGCAACATTTTCACTGATTTACATACTTTGGGTAAGTGATGAGATGGAAACTCTCTTCTTCCTTTCTTTGTCATTTCACTTAATTATGTTATGTAATTTAATCATCCGGAAAAGTGTTACATTTGTCTTTCTTCCATTTAATTTTTTACCCATTATTTTGTTAGAGCTTAATTTTTCATGTTTTAGATCATACCTAGCTACCATCTTCCTATCGAGAATCATTTTTTTTATCATAGTATTGTATATGTTCAATCAATTTTTTTTTTGTATATGATAATCCTTCAATAATATCAGATAATGCTTAGGCCTTGTATTTTGTGTATCGAACAATTATTTTTCTTATGCGTGCAGAAGAACAACGCTATAAATGAAGGTTATAAGATGTTGAATATCGGAGGTTTTGTTAGTGATGTTTACATGCACTTCTCAAATTTAGAGCAAGAGTTCCTCGATATATCACATATCATCAGATGATATTTTATCTTAATTAATGTTACATACTTATACAGTAGTAGAGGACAAACGTGCAACGCACGTTCTCAAAACTAGTATATATATATATATATATATATATATATATATATATATATATTATATTGCTTCTAATCGCTTTTATTATTAATATGGATTTAATTCGAACTCCCAACACCTCACTTCACTTGACAAGTGAATGAGTGGAAGGTTAATTTGATAGCATAACTATGATATACAAGTGCTTTACTCCTAATATAGATTTGATCTTTTCGACGTAAATTTAGATTTAGTCAAGGTTCAATATAGATATGTAATACTCCTATAATTTGTTTTTGTTTATTTTTTATTTCCCATCCGATGTTCGGAGCCCACATTGAAGCTCCGACTAAATCTGATCGTGCACTCTAGAGCCCATTCGGGGATGGCGCTCCCAGGATTTTTTCCATACCCAAAACTCGGACCCGAGACCTCTGATTAAGGATGAAACACTCCCACAAGTGCACCACAACCCAGGTTGATACTCCGATAATTTGTTGAATTCTAGTAACAACCATCAATAAGATTGCTAAGCCAAGTGCTACAAAGATTATATTTTAATAGTTCATCTATCAGTATTATGAAAGAATAATGTAAAGTAAATTTCATAAGAGTTCATAATCTCAAGTTTGACTAGGTTGGGTGAGTTATAATTTCATAAACTAATTTTACCATCTCTAGATTACACAAACAAATCAAGTTTCCGATAAAGAGCAAATTCCGACATGCACCACAAAAAAAATTATAAAGTAAATTACTCCATCTATTATCATCTATTACAAAATAAGTGACATAAAAGCTATTTTATTTATGAATAAGAACAACAAAATTAAATAAGTATTAAGCAAAGTTAAATCAGTTTTTATAGTTGGTTTTTTTCTTTTCTAAACATGAGAGAATCCCATAATTTGTAAAATTTAACAACACATTTTCAACTCTTATATAATTTTAAATTAAACAAATCATATAACATGTGACATAATCCAATTTTAATCATCGCCTCAACCAAACTTTCTTAACTTTAATTATTTATATATTTATTTATACGTGCTTTGTACTTTTCTTGACTTTGACTTAAAGTGTAAGTGAAAAAAAATATGATATTATAGCTAATTAAAATCAATTATTAACAGCGCTGCCTTTTTGAAGTTTAATTAAACATGTGACCTAATCCAATTTTACTCATAAATTACATACTCTTTGGTAAATTAGATACTTCAAAATGTTATCATTTAATAGCAAAAAATTTTAGTAGTTATTTATCATTTAATAGCAAAATTTTAAAAAGCTCTTTGGTTTTATCTATTGAAAAAGAAATAATGAAAATGACAAAAGAAATGGCGTTGACCTCAACTTCCTAGCCATTCTTCTTGTTACATTTGTGACATTTGCATGGTCCTTTATTTATCTTTTGAAACTAAATTGTTTTTAATTTTCACTCATTGTTCGATATTCTGTATTTGAAGTGTCGATTAATTACAATTTATGTCGTATATGACTCGTCAAAAAGAAAACATTGTTTATTAAGATTTTCTTCATATTCAAAATTCGAACCTCGGACTTTTGATAATGGGTGAGTAGAATACAATAACAATAACAACAACAACATACCTAGTGAAATCCCACTAGATGGGTCTGGAGAATACAATGTACGCTACGAGATAGTGAGACTGTTTTTGAAAGATCTTTAGCTCAAGTGTGTTAAACTCAAGTAACAGAAGAAGAAATCATATCAGTTAATAAGAAAAATTGTGTAAAGTCTACAATAAAGAAACAATAATAACAATCAAATAGTATGATAATTGAAATATGATAAACAATATATGAGTACGACTAATACTACAACAGACACTATCGAGACTAAACATTTGCAAGGCAAGACAATATCCTACCCTAATACTCAATTTCTACTTTTTCTTATCTAGAATCATGCGGTAATATGAAGTTGCGTCATGTCGTGTCTAATTACATATAAAATTGTCACATAATGTTGGAACACATATCATAAATATTTATTTATTTTTTAAAATTTGTTATTGATATTATAGTTTAGGGGTATTATTGGAAACATATGCCTTGAAGCAATCGTCGGATTGATTAACTTACTTGTAGACCTCGTAAAGCGGGGAAATTAAATGTTTAAAGGGTCAACAATCCCATTAATACCCTCATTAAAAATCTAAATTTACATTTAATGCCATTATTTATAGAAAATATCGCCGCCAAACAAGTAGGAAAAATATATATTTTTTTAAAAAAATCTCATCACACCAACATTGAATTTGGGGGAAATTAAAAAACAAAATAAAAATTGAATGTTGGTGACTAAATTACATAATTTACCCTTGGAAGATCAAATAATTCACTATTTTTACCATTTTTTTCTTTTACAAGTATCCATTTTAAAGTCTGACTAATTCAAATACGTATATAAAACTCTTTGAAAGAAAACTTTACTTTTAATCGAAATTAATTTTTATTTTCAAAGCTCAAAATCAAAATCTTTTATTAATTCTCTCTACTTTATTTAAAAGTTCTGCCCACATTATGATGTCAAATTCCCATTTAAGAAAATGCCCATCACAAATTAAATAATATTTTTTTTGTGGGAAAAAAAGATGACAGTTATGATACTTTGTTTTTATTTTCAACTTGTGTGAAATATAACTTCTAATTTATTTGTTGCTCATCTTTGCTATTGCAATGTAATGACTTTTTTGCCCATGTACACAAGTATATTTGCAATATTATAGTAATATATAAGATATTGCTGTCGAATTTTAATATAAATAGGTAAACATACAAAGAAATCGTAAGAATTTAATATGAAATTTTTTTTGACTTTGTATATATAGTATAACATTTCAATAAAAAAACATTCATATGAACTCCTTGCGATCCTAGCTTAATGACTTTTTTTCCCATATTTGCAATATGATAGTAATATACAAGATATTGCTGCCGAATTTTAATATAAATAGGTAAACATACAAAGAAATCGTAAGAATTTAATATGAAAAAAGTTTTGACTTTGTATATACAGTATAACCTTTCAATAAAAAGCATTCATATGAACTCCTTGCGATCCTAGCTTCAAATCCGATCACGCATATATCATAAACTTTTTAAATATGCATATCATATCTTTAAAAACTTGACAATTTTGAGATACACCATGATTTTCATTCAATTTTAGTGTTTTAATTTAGTTAATTTCTTTCATAATGAAATACTTACTCCAAAAACATAATGATGAGTCCAAATTTTGAGATAGAAAATTTTCCAACAACCATAAAGCAAGGTATATCCCTTTGCTCTATCTTGAAGAATAAAATTAGACGTTGTCAAATGTATGTTCCTTTTCCACAAATTAAAGTAGATTCTTTGTGGATTTTTTGTTGTTGATAAATTATAGAATGATTCTTTTTATAATTCAATCCATTTTGTATGATTATACTAGAATAGCATGATAAAATTAAAAGTATGTCTACTTTAATGGAATCTTTGTCCAAGACCATTGGAATTAGGATGGGGTAAGGTTATACTGAATGAATGTTTAGATTAGAAATTAAAAAAAAAAATTATTTTTTTAGAATCGCATGGTGTTTAGATTAGCTTTCGTGTACTTTGATTAATTTTATGGGATATTTGTCACCTCTCACCAATAACATATCTCGACTAATTTCACAGGACACGTCACATTCCACCTGCAACATGTATCGACGAATTCTACAAGATACCTGCCATCCATCTCCCACCAACAACATGTCTCGACTAATTGCACAAGATACCTGTCACCTCCCACTAACAACATGTCTCGACTAATTCTACAAAATACATGTCACCTTCCACCAGCAACATGTCTTGTCAATTTTCACAAAATACTTGCGACCTATCACCAACAATAAACACCAAGTTACTATGATGTTAGGACAGATGAGAAGAATCAACTAGTAATTTTTGTCTTTGTTAAAATTTGAGCAGACTTTGGGGAGGAGGGGGGGGGGGGGGATTTGGGATAGTCGGGCTGATCAGGTGTTCTCATTCTAACATTGGTACATAAGAATAATGAAACAAAGTGAGAGGTCGAAGACAAGAGAAAGAGTAGAGTCGATCAGGCTCGACAATCGGGAGAAGCAAAAACGAAATTAGAATTTGGTCGAAAAAGAAACAAGGCTATGGATACCATGACCAATCACCATTGATAAAGAAAAAATATTTCTATGATTCTAAACCACCAGACTCCACAATAATTGCAGCTAAACGACGTCACATAAATTGAAACAGAGACGAGTATAATTTTAAAAGGTGTACATATATCTAATTTCTAAAAGTGTAATTTTGTGAAAATGAAGGGCTAATATTAGAGACGATAAATTAATGCAGTCCTAGTCACACACAAAAATTGATTCAACCACCACAAAAGGGTTTTCCCTTCTTAATTGGCTCAACAATAGTGGTACTATTTGCTGTTGTGTATAAATACCTCTCTCCCCTTAGCCATAACTTCTTTTTTTAACTCTTGTGAAAACCCTCGAGAGCTTCAGTCCCCAAAGCTATTCTCTTTTTGAAATCTGAAGAGAAAGAGAGCTGAGAAAGAATGGGTGAGAAGCCAGTATCTGGAGGTGTTTGGCCTACTGTTAAGCCATTTATTAATGGAGGTGTTTCTGGTATGCTTGCTACCTGTGTTATTCAGCCTATTGATATGATAAAGGTAACATCTTTACCACAATCTTGATTTTATTTTATATGGGTATTGCTTTTTCTTCATTGTTAGTGTGTTCTTGATTGTAAAGATCCTATCTTTTTTGATGTTTTGATGTGTTTGGTTAGTGGGTCGTGTTCAGATCTTGAATCAAATGAGTGTTTTATTGTTATTTTGTTTATATGGGATGTTTGGTACTGATCTTTTGGTGGATTTGGTTGTATTTCAGATCTTAGACCAAATGGATTTGGTTGAAATGTGTCAGTTTACTTTTCTTATATAGAGTTGTTTTGTAGTGAATGGACATGATTTAGCCTTGTAAATATTGAATCTTTGGGGTAGTTTCTTATGCAATATGAGGTAAAGTTTGAGTCTTTCAGTTTGTGGTGTGCTAAAGTTTGATGGGATCTATTCTGATTTATGTTACGTCCTTCTTATGATGGCGAGCAGGTGAGGATACAATTGGGACAGGGATCAGCAGCTGATGTTACCAAAACCATGCTTAAAAATGAAGGCTTTGGTGCCTTTTACAAGGTTTGTTCTCGTGAGATTTATGTCTATGTAGCTTTGGTTGATGATTAATTATGTATCGGCATTTACTTGTTGATCTCTGATTGAATGGATCTTTATTTTATCTCGGATCACAAGAAACAGCTAGGTATTTTAATTTCCCACCAAGTAATGAGAATACCTTGTTCTTTTAAACTTGGTGAAGATGCATTTGTAGTTCATACATTATAGTATCCTCAATAGAGTAGAAACGATAAATCTCTCCAGTACTTTGGTTACTCCGTACTGGATTACCCATTTTCTTGGAAAAAAATCAGCAAGAAAACTAGCTGATGCTTTTTCCACTAGAAATAAGCTGGTGAAAGCTGCCTGCATTTAATGCAAGTGACTCCCAAATCATTAACTTATCTATTGTATGATTATTAATTGAGATAGTTGTTAGATTTCCTATGAGAGTACCTTGGGAAAATAGACGATTTTAGCTAAAATTCAGATGGCTTTTACTTGGAGGACAATTGCAAAGATAACAATATTGTAAGCTTTAGTGACTGTAGCTTCAAATGATCAGATGGACTGCACAGTGCTTGAATAATCTTGAATCTGAGATGGATGCAATATTATCGATGTCCTTCCAATCTAAGACTGATGTCTTAAATCAAAATTTTCCAAATTAATATTACCCATCAGTGGATGACTTAATGCACTTCCTCTCATATTTTAGTGTTGTATGTTTTTTTTGTTATTCCATGCCATCAATTATTTATCATCTTATGCAGGGTCTGTCAGCTGGGCTTCTTAGGCAGGCAACCTACACAACTGCCCGACTTGGGTCATTCAGGTGACACTTTGTCCTAAATTTATCTTTTCTTCAATCAGAATGAGCCAGGACTATTAAAATTTTCAAATACTATTGATTATGTGTCAAGGTTCATAGTTGTGACACATGTTACTGGGGAACAACTTGGTGGTTGCCCAAGGATTTACTCTGGTATCTTGGTACCACTGTTATTCTGCATAGTCACACCTTTTTTACAGTTGTCTTATTTGAATCAAGATACAGTCTGGTTACTCATGTTGAGGTACTTGGCGCATCTTATTGGAGATGTCTTCTAGCGAAGTTACTCTTTGGTTATGTCAAGTGTCAAGATGGAATAAATTTGTGAACAGTTATATTATTGATTTTCTGCAAGTCTTGCTTTTCAGTTTTTTTGAGGATTAAGACAGCCCATGTCACCCTCTCCCTCTCCCCTCCACTTGGCTGTTAGCTTTTTGAAGGTTTTGCAGCTTGGTATTGTTTTATAATTTTATGAGGTGGTTGTGGTTATTGGGTTTACTCTGTTCTTTTCTGCTTATTCTATTTTCAAGGGGGTGTGATATCATTGTTGGACCTCCATCGGGATTCAGGGTTTTGCTAAAATTTTATGTGTTCATGGAAATATTGAGCTAACGCCTTTTGAAAAGAATTAGTGTGAAAAAATATCTGCAGGTTCAAGAAAAAGTAAACAAATTTTAGATAAAATACAGAGGTTTAATAACCTACTTCACTTATTCCATGCTTGATTGTAGTGTTAAGTGTAGTTAGTAGTGTAGTTGCAAACCACTTGAAGTCTTGAATCCTCTAAAACCACTTCAAATCCTTTGGCTCATTAATCATGAGATGTTGAGAATTAGTTTGGGTTTCCATCCTACATGTGGATAAAGACAAATCAATGAGAATCCATTGTCTTCTTCCTTTGGAGGAAGGTGAGCTGGTTTCAGGACATCGATTTATGTGCAACAGGAAGCTACATTTCACATGTAATTAGCCTATATCATTCAATGAAGGTCTGGTTTTGTCTGTTGTCTGTACCCTTCAGCAAACAGTGTGAAGATCTTGAAACTTTTTCGTGATTTAAAACCTAGATATAAACACTAAATTGTTGGTGATAATAGTACCACTTAGTGCTGTTATGCCTTTTGCTTGATAATGTTCTTTCTATATTCATCCATGAAAAGAAAAAAGAAGTAGGACTAACTCTTTTACCTTTCTGCTGGTTTTCTTAAAATAGAATTTTGACGAACAAGGCCATTGAGGCTAATGAAGGGAAGCCCTTACCTCTGTACCAAAAGGCTCTGTGTGGTCTGACTGCTGGAGCAATTGGTGCAACTGTTGGCAGTCCAGCAGATTTGGCCCTCATTCGTATGCAAGCTGATGCTACCTTGCCTTTAGCACAGAGACGCAATTACACAAATGCATTCCATGCACTCTCCCGTATTGCGGCTGATGAAGGAGTTCTAGCCCTCTGGAAAGGTGCTGGCCCAACAGTAGTAAGGGCAATGGCATTGAACATGGGTATGCTTGCCTCTTATGATCAGAGTGTGGAGTTCTGCAGGGACAACCTAGGCATGGGCGAGGCTGCTACTGTAGTAGGTAAGATAAACTCTGTACAAATGCTTCCATGGTTTTAGCACCGGTGTATCCTATATGTACTACAGGTCTTAATTTTAGTTTTAAGTCAAGTTTCTTCAGTGTATTCCCTCAAGAAGGGTTTAAGTTCAGATTGTAATTTCAAGAGGGCATCAAATGTTTCCGGCTTGTCTTGAAAAAAGAAGCAAACTTCTCTTTGGAGAAATCCACCCATCTTTTGCATAGCGTGGCTAATCATTTAAGTTACTAATTGCTAGAGAATGCAGCATCTTTAGGCCTGATTTCTCTCTTTGCTGCAATTAGTGCTTTATGGCAAAAAACGGCTTGCGGGGAAATGTTTTGTTTAATCTCTACTTTGCTTCCTGTGTTTATGCATATGGAACTTGTATCCATTCTAGTTTCTTGGTGGATTAAGGGAATTTGGGACTCTTGAAAAGGTGGTTAACACTTAACAGTACTGCAGACTGTTAGATGGTGTAAGTTATGCCTTTGAGTAGATTCTTCTGCTCTGGCTCTAGAATGTTATCAAGAAAGTTATTTTTGTTGTGGCATTCAATAACCATGGAAAGGGGAAAAGGTTGTCCGGGGTATTAGTGCGTTCAAGTACTTTTTTTCCTTGCTCTTCACATTCGACTGTCTTGAACGATAGTGTTATCATTGAATGATGAATATGCTGCAAATTTCAATATCCCCCATGAGGCATAATGTTTCATGTTCTTACAAAAAAGTACCTTTCGTGTTTTTAAAATACAGGGGCCAGCAGTGTTTCTGGATTCTTTGCTGCTGCTTGCAGTTTACCATTTGATTACGTCAAGACCCAGATTCAGAAAATGCAGCCAGATGCTGAAGGAAAAGTGCCCTACACTGGTTCTTTCGATTGTGCCATGAAGACTTTGAAGGCAGGAGGACCCTTCAAATTTTACACTGGATTTCCAGTATATTGTATTAGGATTGCCCCTCATGTTATGGTATGTTTCCCTCTGTTCTCCCAACTTCCTTTCTCTCGGTTTTATATTAAAGCTTTAAATATATGTTTGCTTCTTTCTTTTGCCTATACAGATGACTTGGATTTTCCTTAACCAAATTCAGAAGGTGGAGAAGAAAATCGGATTGTGATTGTTGCAAAAAAGATACATCCTCTCAAGTTGAGCTTCATTAGAAATAACATCTTCGCCTTGTTGTATTAGTACTGTTTTCACTCTTTCTTAAAGGCTTTAAGATTTTTGTGGTGATACATTGACTCGCGGAAATTTAGGTTAGACATTTGGTCTTTTCAATATTCCTACCAATATAGTTTTGGGAAGACTACTTTATCCAAACTGATGGGAAGATTCTTTTAGCTGAATAATCTATGTGCTTCAAAAACCGTCTTGAAGTAGGTAGTTCACCAATTTTGGTGTCATCTTGAACTTGATCTTGTTGCCTATTTTTGGATATACTTAAATGGTTAAATCTCATTTGTTAGCATCCATCCTGGTATGAGCTATTGAGTATTTGAGTAAAAATGCATCCAAATGTTCTTGCTCTATTTGGATCTATGTATTTTAGGCACCTATCTTTGTCTCCCTTATCATTTAGCCAATTGTTATATCCCTTGTCTATGCATTACAACAACAGGGTAGAATGTATGCAGGCCTTACCATTATCTCGTGGAGGCAGAGACTGTTTTTGAAAGATCCTCGGCTCAAAAACATACTCATGAATCTCATCTTAGAATTGTGAAGAATAGTCTGCATTACAACACATAATTCTATGGCATGATGGATGAATTACAAAACAAAGAGATCTTTTGTTCATTTCTGATTCATGTGTTTTATGTTGTTGATCTCTATGAAAATGTTTCATATAACTAAAAGACTCTAGATGCCATATCAAGGTGCAATGTTGCAAAAGTTATTGAACTTGAGTGGAGGTGTAGAGTAGTGTGTTGAGAGTATTTTGGAGGCAACAAATCCATTAGCTGCTTCTGTGTAGTGAATACCATCCCAACTAATGTACTTGAATCTATCTTCACATATTGTGTAATTTCCTTGCCCACATTTGTTGTTTGATTCAAAGTTGTATGGTGGCCCTCCATATCCACAACATCCCATCAATGGATTCACAAACCCTGCCAAAAAAAGGAGAACCAATACATTGTCAAGAAAGTCTTGTCCGCACTCAGTGTTTACACCAAACTGGTCACCAATAAGGTAATTATAAGTAGATAAGAAATGACATGTTTCTAAGGGTTCACGCGCTAAGGAGGGACCTAATCTCCATCTCCACTCGTTCAATGAGACCCCAACCTAAGTTGCTCAAACTCTCCAAAAATGTTGCCACACCCGTGTTGGATCCTTCAAAAATACACTATCTTTGGAGGATCCGACACACACCCGTCGATATTTTTGAAGAGTCTGAGCAACATAGACCCCAACTGTAGTTGTTTCTGTTTGGCATAATATATAAATGTACCTTTTAACTTTGTTGCGTTTGACATCTATGCCCTCCAACTTTGGTTGTGCATAAGTAGTGTCTTAAACTTGTATTAAGTTGAACAAGTAGATAAAACACGTCCTACGTGGCAATTCACATTCTACGTGTATTATGCAACGTAGGACATGTGTGTCTACTTGCGCACAACCAAAGTTGGAGAGTATAGATGTCGAACTGATATTTAAGGAAGGAAACAAAGACTTACCATAAGTAGAAGAGTTAGCAATGAGATCATATTTGATGGAGTAGATATCAACATATACAATGGTAATATTCTTCATTTCGTCTCTTAATTTTTCACAAATGAGTTGTAATTTGTTATTAAATATTTTTGCACCTTCATTAAGAGAAATTAAACATCCATTCTCATCATAATCATTCTCATTTTTCTTATATGTTGCAAGTGATTTAGGCAAACACCCTAATGGTCCTGTATTGTGTACCCAAAAATTATTTCCACCTTGTTCATAAATTGCCTGCAAATTTAATAAATCCAATAAAATAAAATAATAATAATAATAATAATAAAGGAATTTTTTTTTATAGAAAATAATACAAATTCACTAAACTTACCTTTATAACATTTTCAATTTCAGAAATAATATCAGGAATTTTGAGAATTCCTTTTTCATATGTGAGTCCACCAAATAATCCATCCAAATCATTTTGGCCAATATCAATTGTGTAAAGTGCATTCCTTAAATCTTTATCTCCTAGCAAATTTCCATCACCTATCAATCAAGAAATCCGCGATGGTTAATTATGTTTCAAAATTCAGTACATGAATCTTACTCACACAACACGTGTTGTGCTCATATTACTGGATCAAACTATTGTGTTTCGAAATTTAGTCTATCCATCACAAAAACACATGTTGTAATCAAACCCTTGAGGGGAACAACTGGTTAATTATATCTCGAAATTTAGTCTATCTATGACAATATGACATGCGTCTGACTTATACAACACGTGTTGTTGTGCTTATATCACTGGATCAAAGACTCGAGGGTGCTATAATTTCATATACCTTTGTTAAATAACTCAAGAGAAAGAGATTGAAACCGATGGAATTGAGCAAATTGGATATGCAAATTGAAAGAATCTAATCTAGGAAGAGTTTTAGAACCAGCAATAGCAAAATTAACTCCATTTGTGAAGTTTTTGCCTATTGATTCCATAAATGGAGTCAAATATCCATTTCCCACACTTTCACCTACAATAAAAAATAAAGAAAATCAAATTAAATAAAATTAATAAATAAACAAAAACTAATCATGAGACGGAAAAAATAAAATATGAAATTACCTTCGATAAGAAAGGCATTACTTCCAAACATCGAATAAGAAACAAAAAATATTACAATTTCTTATGGATAATATGATTTGAAAAAAATTGCTAACAAATTATTTCAATTATCTAACAATATCACACATTGTAACAATCAAAGATTATAGTGGAACAACATATATTCCTCTTCTTTTAATCAATCAACTATCTAGTGTTCAAAACAATGAATATATAATCGTTTTTGATAGAAAGAGTTTTATTTTGAAAAGAGATCTTTCGACATGAATCAAGATCCTGAATATCAAACATCGAGCAGGAAATCAAATAAAAGATGGTGTAATAACAAACCAACTTACATAAAAAATCAATAATTAATCTGCCATCACTCATTCGACCAGATAAATCATGATTAAAAGTATGTATTTTCGGAAGCTGTCCCATCATGCCACGTACTATTACATATCCACCAGTATCAGAATTTGAATCACCAAAATTTATAATCACTAAATTTTTATTGCATTCTGAATCAACAGATAAAGGGAAAAAAAGACCAAGAAAAATGGAAATTGTAAATGAGATAAAATAAAATATTTTTTCCTTCAAATCCATTATCAAACATTTTTTTTTCTTTTTCTAAATTTAGGGTAAGAAAATAGATGAAATGATAATTTTATGTAGATGTAATTAAGGATCATATAAATTCTGTAACGGATAATTATTATATGAAAGAAACCAAAAGATTAATTAATTACCATTTAATGAAGAAAATTGTTTAGCTTCTTAAACCGAAAGAAAAATAATTAATTTCCCTATAATACAATTAAGGTTAAAAATAACTCCAATCAAGCAATAAATATTCTAGCAAGCACTAGTACAATGGTAAAAATTTATTCGAACTCGATGTTTGTTACAACACTTCCAATCACGTAACACGATTTGTGCACATATATTAGATCACGTTAATCATAAAATTAGTTAATCGAAATACAGTTTAGTATAGATACTGAATGCGAGTAAGTATTTACCTTCACATAATATCAATAGTTCATCTTACAAAAACATGTTTTACATGTAACTACTCATGAGTCATGATGTCTTATCTCAAGGAAATAAAACTAGAGTTGATAAATATTGTTCTATTAGTGATCACTATGAGTTAGACTCAATCGAATTTAATCAATTCTATTTTCTATCAAGGTGAAGAACTGAATCAACAATTCTCTTTCTTTATCATCAATCGAATCCCCTTGTACACACATGGTTCAGGGTAGGTGAACCCAAATAGTGTGATGTAGGCAACCTAGCTACCCTGATTGGCTCATAACCTATAGATCATAAAGACAATTTTACCTTTACTCCAAAGCTCTTCTTCAAAGTTTTAATCTTTATAAGGTATTAGCTCATATACAAAGAATCTCTAGTACACACAAAATCCGAAATAAACACACCCAAATAATGTGATGTAATCATGTAAACAACCTAGATACCCTGATTCAGTGGCTTCTAACGTATCGATCGATCACATGAAGATAATTTAAGTTTTGCTCCAACGCTCCCCTTCGAAATTATAATCCTTACAGCAAACAAAAACAAGAAAAATACATGGTGATTGTAGCAGATTAATAAAAGATAAAAATTCCAAATTAGCAACAGTCAAGAATCTAAAACCCTACAAATAGACAAAATAAATGGATCAATATGAGCAAAGTAGGCCTTTTTTTTTTTGACAACTCTCTAATTTTAACTTTCCACACGATATATCTATGATCATAAAATTAAATAACGTTTTAATACATTTTTTCTATCTTTAACTAACACCATATTTGGATATTAATTTTTTAATTTTTGTCAAAAAGTAGGAAGATAAATAAATATTTAAAAAGGAGGGACCATTATTAAAATATAAAAAAGATAATTAATTTTTAAATAAAAAATCGTAGGAAGACGATAAAGTTGCTGAGAAAAAAAAGCTGATTTTGGCCGAACATTGAAACACTATACAAAAAAAAAATTCAAATTTTTCTAGAAGAGAGGCTGAAAAGGGAATTCTTTGTTTTTTTTTTTCTGAATATTTTGGGAATTTTATATTTTAGTTGAAAAATTTGAGATTAGTATTGTTGATTATGGTGTCGATTAGATACATATTGGTATTAGGTTTTGTATTTGCAGCGTTTGGATATGCGAATTCCGAATCGGTTTCTTCAATTCAGTCTTATAATTTTCTCTATGATCTGAAATCTCAATGCCCTTTTGGGATCTCCGTTCCATCTTCTAAGATTCTTGAGGTAATTCAGTTTCTAATATCCCTTTTTGGGGGATTTTGTTATGTATTTGGGTGTTTTTTTTTAATTAATTGAAATGGGTTGTAGTTCTTTTTTATTTGATTTTTTTGGTGATTGGGTTTCATTTTTGAAGTGGGTTTTGATTATTTTGGTGATTAGGAGAGGTTTGAAGTTGTTTTATGATTTGTGAGAATTTAATTTTTTTAATTAATTGAAATGGGTTGTATATTTTTTGATTGCTTTGGTGATTGGGTTTCGTTTATGAAGTGGGTTTTGATAATTTTGGTGATTGGTAGGGGTTTGAAGTTGTTTTTTAATGATTTGTGAGAATCTTTTTTGTTTCTTGATTAATTGGGGTTGCTTTTTTTTTTTTATGACAAGGAAACCCGCAGCCGCTACCCTTTGGGTTGCTTTTTTAATTAATTGGGGTTGCTTTTTGAATAGCTAATTATGGTTTGGTTGTGATTTGTTGATTATTCATTGAGTTGAATCTGTTTTCTGATTATTTTTGCTTTAAAGATTGGATTTTTAGGTTATTTTGGGGGTTTGAGATTATCTTAAGTCATTGGGGGGGAATATTTATTTGGTTTGGGTATTTTTAATGTTCTTAGTGCTATGTATATGAATTTGGAACAAAGAAGGATTATTGTATGAGGAAGATTATGGTTTCAAGTTGTGGTGATGTGGAGATACTTGTTGCATCATATAGCCCGTTTGAGTATTTTCGATTGCTAATCATGGTTTAGGTTGCTCAAGTCATGGAGTTGATGCTGATTGTTTAGGAGCATCTTTTGGAAGTTATAATTTTTGGTATTCTTTTCAATTGTTGTAGATGATTTAAAAGATTTGTGTTGTCATGAATGATATGTAACTTGTATCTTTCAAGTATTGCACGTTCCTGTTGCAGAGTCCTCTTTTTTAGCCCCTTTTGTAGCATAGCTGAACATAGTCGGAAAAATGATTTTTCGTTGAATTTAGATATTGAAAAGAACGTTTTTAAGTAAAAATTGAAGAAACGGATCAGAGTAATCTGTACTCTGTAGTATTAAGTTGTAATTGTGTAGCTTTTCCTTGGAGATGCCCATGAGTAGGATACTTCTCAATGTAATGATGTTCACTTTGTTTTTGATGATCTTCTGTTTAGAAATTATATGCCATGTCTTGAGAGTAGGCAGTTAAGGAAATTTAGTGCGTATAGAAATATTGATTTTTGGATTTATTGCATTTTTATATGCATTAGATAAAAAAGTTTGTGCAAGTGGTATGAGCAGCCTCTCTTCTTCCTTGGAGAAAAGGCTCAATGTTAAGTAATTGATTCCATCAGTGAGAAAGGCTCAAATTGATTTTGTTTTGGAACTTTGCCAAGTATTTGGAAAGTGTATGCGATTGTTCTAACTTTTAAGAATTGAGAGTGAAGTGTGCCTAGAGTAGGAAACTTGGGTGGTTGAGTGTTAGGTTATCTGCTTAGCTTCCTTTGCAGTGGGAGATTGTTTTTGTGGACAGCAGGACAATTTTGGTCTCACAATGTAGCTCATGTATTCTCCCTTAGGATGTATTCACATGAATGTCTACAGGTAATGAGTTGACTGATTGTGACCATCATGGCATTTTAACTTGGCTTCAATCGGAATGTGGAATTATTTCTACTTTATGTGAACATTATAATGCTTTTCAACATTTTAAGGAAGGGGGCATCCACAAAAATAAGTTTCTATTTGACCTCCTCAGGTTCCACACTTCTCTTATCCTTACTTGGTATGCAAGTTTAAGAAATTGATTTATGTTACCACCTCCTACAAGCAAAAGATTGACCAAAAGCTTTGGTTAAAAGGTGACAGTAGCATGTATAAGAGCTGAAATAAGACTAGAAATAACTGGCTTCCAAGTAAGTGAATGAAAAAGTGGTCATTAAGTGGTTGGTGAACAGACAAGTTGGTGGTCAAGCTATTTTAAGCTTGAATGAATGTTCTTATCTAACTTGTTGTGGTTTCAGATGGATTTGTGATGTTCCGATCAACTTGGAAAAATAGGTTATTCAAGTTCTAATGTAGGTTCTGAAGGTGTATCTAGTACATACTGTTCAAAAAAGGTGTATCTAATACATGTTCATCAATGTGTGACTGTTGTGTCTCAGCAATATATACGTTACTTTGGTTCTAGGATTGCTCCTTTTTTTCTTATTCTGTGTTGCTTCTGACAGGCATTCTCCCTATCTACTAAGTTATAGGATTTTGTGTACAATATCAAAACAAAAATGATATTATTACTACCATTATTATGATAATACATATTCCAACCTGCTTAAATACCAGTAAATAAATGGATTAGACATTGATCTTTTCTCCGAGATAAAGGCATAAAATTGAGAAAGAGAACATATAGAATTGGACTATTCTTTTTAGCTTAGCCCCCTTTTATGTTATATGATTTTCCTGAATACTTGTGAGGAATGCTTACTGTTTTCTTTCATAAAATTCATCTCCAGCCTGAACTCTATGCAACCTTGATTTACATATGTTGTTCTTAATGGATGGGTCTCATATAGATCCTTCCATAGTTTCCCAAAGTTCACATTTGTTATTTGATCATTTTCTTTTCCATTTCTGTTCCTTGGTGTAAGAGAGCTCGGTTGTTTTTTTGGGAGTAGCAGAGGGAATCGATGACCCAATTTCTCATAAATTAACTTTATAATTCTTCATGTGAACTGCATTATTATTTTTTAACTATGACATGCATCTTAATATAGTTATTTTTCTTTTATCCTGATTTTTTGCATTTATGCAATTTTCTCACAAGACGGATGGAGAATCACTTGACAAGGTTCTAAGGTCCAGTCAGAAAGATGAGGTTACTGCTATTCTGTTTTACGCTTCGTGGTGTCCTTTCTCGACAGATGTTAAATCGAAGTTTGGTGCTCTGAGTTCCATGTTCCCGCAAATTAGACATGTGATGGTTGAGCAATCAAAAGCTACGCCTAGGTTGGTTTAATTTTTGTTAATATTATCGTTTCTGAGTATGGTAAAACTGTGTCATCTCTATTAGCATTTTGCTCCACTGTTAGAGCTTTTGCAGTAACTGCTCACAAGGTGCCGATAAAGTTTATGGAAATGGCTGATCCCTGACTACCCTTAATTCCCTTGTTAAAAATACTTAATCAGTGCCAGACTTTAAACTATTAAATAGTCGTCCCAAGAGACCTTTATGTTTTCAGAACGTGGATGTACTGCATGGAAATTTGTCTTGTGTTAAGTATGAGATTGAAACTATTAGATCAATATTTTGCCGAGAAACCTAGTGACAGAAGCCGTTCAAGTTTTTTTTTTTTTGTTTTTTTGTTTTTCTGTTTAAGTTTTGACCTACATATGCTTTCAATTAAATAAGTACTATATTGCGCTTCAATAATAAAGCATGTATCCCATGATGACATCATAACTTTTCTCCAAGAGAAGGAAAATTGATGAAGAATTTAACCTTTTCCTCTCTCCCGAGCTTCTCCGCTCTTGTTTCAGCTGCTCTCACAATTTTAATTATGTGTCTTGCCTCTCATCTGCAGTGTCTTCTCAAGATATGGAGTTCACAGCTTTCCATCAATATTGATTGTGACTCAGACATCAAGAGTGCGATATCACGGCCAGAAAGATCTTCCCTCCCTTGTGAACTTCTACAAGAGGACTACAGGTGACCTTTTCAAATGCTTGCCTATATTCTCGTTTGCCTGCTTTTGGGTGGCATAGTAAGAGTTCATCCATACTGTTGAGAATGTTTAGGAGTGAGCATTTTTCATCTTTTACAAATCACAAGCCAAATCTAAACTTATGTGACTGGCCTTTGATTATTGTGGTGGAATGGTGTTAGGTTTTCATTTCCACTACATTTGATTTCGAGTTTGGTGCTATCTTTTAAGGGGAACATTCTACGAATTGGCAAAAAAAACCAAATTCTCATTTTGAAATGTCCTACATTTAACATATGCACATGGTTAAGCCAAAATAATGTTGAAGCAAAGAAGAACTAAAATTGGTAACCATGGCCAACTCTTCCCCAGACCCCAATCGTGGGATTACACTGAGTTGTTGTTGTACAGTTTAACTCTTTATTTTAAGGTCCACACACTTATATTGAGGCACAATAACCCTTCTTGGTATTTTGATTTTGGTTCCGAAATGAAGAGCCCACAACTAAAAACTCAACTAGTACAGATAAGCTTGAGAGAACCGAATCTGAATATTACTTAACTCAGCAAATTAGTTTCCAAAAAAGAATTACTGAAGAAACCGTATGAGCAAACCTAGTAGTAGCAGGTATCAATGTCCTAGATCAATTACACACTATTGTCAATTGATAACATTAATATCAAGGGGTGAAAGTCCTTATTGAATAGATTGTGCAAGTAAGATATATGCTTCCTCAGCAATTTCTTCAACAGTTCAAAGCAATCTTAGAAAGGTAAAATTTTGAACTACTTTAAGCCTAGTTTTGCCACTCCAGGGAATACTGGGTATTGTAATTTCGTGCATTCAGAGGGTATGAAGACTAGTTAAGACTTAAGAGGAGTACTATTGGGAGTTTGGGACTTCAAGTTCATTAACTAAACTCACCCAAAATTTGGCAGTTCTCATATGTAGAAGGAGCATTTTCTTGCAATTCAACCGCTTCTTCATCATTTTTTTTAATTGTCATTGCTTTCTGCTAAAATTTATCCGATGTCCTGTTTTGCTCTATGAGAGATACCAAAAAGTCAGACCTGCAGAGAGTCCCATGATATTCCAATTTGTGAAGTTTTTGTTTTCATCAGAATACGAAACTGACAGAATAGCTCTTAATGGTGAGATCATTTTGGGATATTGCCTTAAAATTCATTTTTATCCTCTCTAATATTCTCATAATTTTTCTCCTCTACCTCTCTTTCAAAGTTCTCTCAATTTGCCTCTTTCAGACAATGTCCACAAATTATTTTACAGCTGCTGAAAAATGCAAAGGAAATTTGCCATAGCGTGTAGAGTGAACACCTGAAAAATGGCCGTCTTTCTTATGAGTTTAAAACTTGGAAGTCATTATTGGAAATTTGTACAGTATGCAACAAATCAGTGTTCTACCCTTTCTCATTTTAAACTTGATGGCATTGACTTCACACTTGTATGCTTGTTTCAGGGCTTGATCCTATGGTCGATGTGACTGAAAGTCAAATTACCTTTAAGGCAGATGGTCGCAAAGCTTTTCAGAAATGGAAAGGGTCCTCTTTGAGGGAATTATTCTCGAGTGAACCTTACCTTGTATTATCGGTTGCATTCCTATTGTTTAGGGCTTCCCTATATTTCTTCCCCGGGTTGGTAGCTCGTGTAGTAGCATTATGGGCTGCATATATTCCTCATCTAAACATGGGGATCTTCGGAGATTCAAGGCAGATTCTGGGGCGCATCTTCCACGTAATTGATCCCAAGAGGGCTTGGAGCAAGCTAAAGCTATGCAAAACGAGAAACTTCCATAAAGGTGCTAGGAATGCTCGAGTTTGGGCTTCGTCCTTGACATCAGTTTCACTGGGAGAGACCTCAGCAGCAAGAATAGCCCCCTCAGGAGACTTGTAAGCTACTACTCGTCGTCTCTTGCATCAGATTGTCACTAAAGCGAACAAGTTAGAACTCAGAGTCTGGCTTCTACAGCAAGTAGAATCGTCTTACTTCTTCATTCCCTGTTATTTCTTCCCCCTTGGGTTAGCTGTTATTGCCCGGTGTTGTATCTTATCTTTTTCAGAAAATTTAAATATACTCAAGAGACCAGAAGATCTTGTGCTTTTAGAGTTTAGGTGGAAATATGAACAGCTTTCTTGTAAATTTTGAGAACAGAGGGTTTCTATGTATATTACATGATGACAAGAGGGAGACTTTGTAACACTGCATGTATTTGTCTGTGATGGTTTGTTGGCATCAACAGAAAGTGTTACACTATGTGTTGGTAAAAATGGCAAGTTACTCATTTGGAACATCATCTTTCATCTTTTACCTTGCAGTCTGTGATACTTGGCTTGTCGCTACTTTGATTTAGAAGGTAACTAACGTTACTTTGATTTGAAAGATAACTGACGATTCTCGACTTCTTCTGTTCTACTTTGATTTAGAAGGTAACTAACGTTACTTTGATTTGAAAGATAACTAATGATTCTCGACTTCTTTTGTTCTATGTCTCTAGTCACTTGTCATTGCGATTACTTCATCCATAACACTCTATACAAAGGGGTCTGCATTTGCAAACTCTCTGACTTATAAGCTTGAATGGGTGGGTGGGTGGGTTGGGGGAGGGGGGATTGAATAAGTATGTATTATCATGTTGATGATGATGATGATGAAGAATTATTGAAGGATGGATTAATCATGTATTTAAGCGAAAAGCAGAAGTGGAGCCAGCATTTTCACTTAAAGGGTTTCAAAATACGAAGGAAATGAACATATGAAAAAGCTAAAAGGGATTCAATATCTAATGTATGTACATAAAAAATAATTTTAACGACGATATAATTTTCTCTGAAGAAGGTTTAGATGAACTCCTCAGTCCTACCTAACTCTGCCCCGAAAAAGGCATATGTCTAGGCCTTCTCTTTCATTATCTACTCCCATGTGCACTCCAAATGAAATACAATATAGAGAACATGTTTTCTTTTCATAATTATGGTGTTTGAGTCTGCTTGAACATATTGTAAATTCATTGTTTGTGGTACATGTTACCTCCCATTAGACAGGTATTAGTTTATGCACTAAATTGCTTGGACAAATACAAAGAAAAGACCTAGTTTTTTTTTCCGTTAAAATTTAAACCTGAGATCTTATAATTTTCAACCAACCACACCTTTGAATGCATAGACATCATTTTTTGTTGCTAGTATATTTCCAACATCATTTTTTGTTGCTAGTATATTTCCAGGTGTCCTGTTTTTGTATGTTAAACTAAAACTTGTCTTTTACTTAACAATAATCACATTTTTAATAAAGATGATAGCACATTGTTTAAGAGGAGTATCTTCTCTTTTGTAGCCATGTGGTGGTTTGAATTAGTGGGGTTCTAGGTTTAACAATAATCACATATTTAATCAAGATGTTAAGTTGAAATTTTTATCTTTTCTTGAGGATTTGTTTAATAATGGTGTTTAGTGGATTTATTCGGTAAATATAGACAATATTCAAAAAACACTCAATTAACATACATTGAAAAGAAAACAGAAAAACACCAAAGGATGTGGTGCAATGGATGGCATTGTTCCTCTCTTAACCAGAGGTGTTAGATTCGAGTCATGGATATGAAAATTTCCTTGGTATGAAACGCTTATCCGTGAATGAGACTCTAATTGGACTCTAATACAAATACTGAACACCGAATTAAAAAAAAACAGAAAAAATAAACAAATAAATCTAGTAACTAATTGAAGAGAAACCTCTCATTAATTTGTTTCAAAGAAAATAGGAATGATAATTAATACATATACTAAGTCTTTATTTTATGAAATTTTGGTAAAACCAACCACCTATTCATACATGAACAAGACATAAATAAATATAAATATAATGAGAGCACCAAGTAGCCAATTTTGGTACCTATAGATTTATGAAATGAGTTGTCTATAGTTTTCATAATTTGGTGGCCTTTCATTGAACTTCCAATAAGATCACAACTTGTTAGTTCACATGTACAATTCTAAGAGTCACCATCAATTGATTTCAAGAGAATTATTCCTCTCAAAAGTAAGGGCTCATAGGAAGTCAGAAACAAGTAGAGCAAAAGGCGGATAAAACGTCACTACTCAACAAAGAAAATTTAAATTTGTGGCATCTATTCAATTTCCTTTTTTGGGAAGAGACGGAAAATATGCACAATATCTTATGAAGTACTTCAAATTTATCGAAAAAGGATGTGGCAGTAAATTCCGTAACTTTGTTTAGAATTAGGTGTTTGGTAATGTAGGAAGACTCGTTATCCCATTATTTGCGATGAAATAGATTCAAGCATCCAATTTAGTAGATCTACAACAAATAACAATTTGAGTTTTTAAAACTACAAATTTATGTTTTGGGAGTTTCGCTTTTTAATGTTATAAAATCAATTTTTTGTCTTTATTAGAATCTAAATTTATAATATAGAATTCGATTCATATATTATGCGTTGCGCTCTTTATCTCTAGATTTAATTCTTTGAAGGCAATTTATGTTTTGGAGACTTGAAATTCACATTTCTTAGAATAAAATTAAAATGCCTATTGTACATTCCATTGCAAGTTGCTAGTGGAATCAATCTCAACATGTTCTTTTTCTAAGCTTTGAATTCTTTCTAGAAAGAATAACATAACAAAAGAGGTTTAAAAAGTATATTTGGTCCAAATATTATGCTTATAAAGGTTCTTTTTTCTTCAATTATTTTTTTATCTCAATGTTTATTTTGAATTGATTATAGTGTTCCCTTGCTTTATTGAGATTTTTGCTATTTGGTACACATTTAAGGAAGTAGTAATAAATAAATATTAAACTTCAAAAAATAGTTTCAAATTTAGCTCATGAATAATACTAGGGGAAAATCAATATACAATTCTAAGATTAAAATTAAATAATTTTACCACTATTTGGTCATTTAAAATCTATAGATAACTTCGTTGCGTGGAATTCTAGTATTCTACAACAAATTAAGATAATCTGATAGTATAAAAGTCGATATATATAATTAATAACTAACTATTTTCCAGCATATATTAAAATGAACTAAGCCAAATGTAATGTAATTTTTCAAATAAAAATAATTAAGGAAATGAGAACACTAGAATTCAAGATGACAATATCTCTTAATTATTATTAATAATAAATAATAATAATAACCTAAAAACTCACTAAATATTCCAATTATATTACACAAAAAAAATACATAAAACTAACAAAATACAAATCATAAAATCACCCAAACAAAAAAACAAATTTAAAAAAATGACGAAAATACCCTCATGAATAAAGAAAACATAATAGTAGCTTAGAAGAGAAGAGCAAAAGCAAGAGCAACAAATGAAGATAACACGGCGGGGACGAAGACGGTAGCGTCGGAAGCCGGTGCCGGTGCCGGAGCATCTGCGGCGGCGACGCCTTTCACGGCGGAGATAGCCATTATCGTCATCATCATGACTGCAACAACGAAGATCTTCATGTTAATAGCCTCCATTTTTGGGGAAAATGTGAGTGAAATTTGGTTTTAGAGAGCAAAATGCACAATAAAAGAGAAATTGTAATGACAGAAGAAATGGAGAATTTGGGAGATTTTGGGGTAAATTGGGGATTTATATATAGCTGAGTAGTGTGTGGTGTTTGTGTGAAAGTGAAGAATAATTACGGGCAGGTGAGCTGCCCGTTTGAAATATATTAAAAAGTGTGAGATAAAATGAAATTCCATAATATATAAACGTGTCTTTTAATTAGACGATATTTATGTCTTTCAATTTTTAGATGCTTAAACTTGTATAGAGTTAATAAATATGCACGTTTTTGTGGGTTGTGGCATAATACATATATAACGTCATATAGGACCGCAAATGTCACGTAGAATACCACAAATGACATATCTATCTGCACATACTCAAAGTTGAAGGACATAAAAGTCAGTTGAAATATAATTAAAAAGACATTTTTTAATATATTATACATGTAAAATTACGGCATAATACATTCTCTAAAATATTTCCTTTAATTTGGTCTCATCTGATATTTATGCCTTCAATTTTTGGAGGTGCATATTACACATTTAAATTTGAATAGAGTTTTATGTGACAAATCATGCTCTACACGACATTTTACGTAGCGTTGTATGTGTATTATGTTATGTGTGTATTTACTTGTTCAAATTTATATTTGTATATCTACTTAAGCACATTCAAAATTAGATGACATAAATACTAAATAAAACTAGATTAAAGAATATATTTATGTATTATGAATACAATTACTATTTCCTACATCCTAATTGATCGTAAACCAAATATATTATGTAAAATTATATTGCTCAACGATTTGACCATTTGCTTAGACATATATTAAAGGTTATAAATATTTTTATGACTAATAAATTCACAATCAAATATATCTAGGGAAAATCACTGTATCAATTGTCTAAGGATATAATCATGAATAGTTTTTAGTACTACAAAATAATGTCAAATTTAAAATTTCAAAATATCAACAATAATATTAGCTTAACAAAATGTATATTTAACTAAAAAATTTAAAAAGTATACCAGTCAAAACGATTCGAATAATATAAAACGAAAGAAGTATATATAATGCATGTAATGTCAAATTTAAAATTTTAAAATATCAATAATAAGGTTAATTTAACAGGATATACATTTAATTAAAAAAATTAAAAAAGTATACCAAGTCAATATGATCCGAGTAATATGAAACGGAAGAAGTAAACTGTGACAGCAAATAAAGGATAGGCTGCCCGCTGCCCAAAATTTGACAGAGTGTACAAACAGCGATTTATAAAGTACAGCTTTTATTAAAATAAAAAAATAAAAATATAATCTAAGAATTTTTAAAAAAAAATAGTAGTGGGTCACCACCTAAAAGCTGTCTTATTAACCACACTTTTTTATTTTTTATTTTATTTTCCATAATTTATTTATGTATTTTCTATCAATAATTTTGTTTTGAAGCCCGATTTGAACGTAAAACACTCCCTATTAAAAATATGATTATTAAAATACTTAATTAAAAATAAATGAGTATTAACCGTTCCATAGTAATATTTGACGTTCACTTTGTGAAAGGTAGCATAAATAGGCAAATAAAAAGTAGGTATGAGTTGGTATTTTTTTGACGTTTTGTTAATTGTAATTATTTATTTTTTGAATATATATATGTGTGTGTGATAAAAGAGTGTGTGAACAGTACATGCGCATGCCACATAAATATTAGAAAAATAAAAAAGTTGAAATTAAAAAAATAGGAATGTGAACATAAATTCAAATATAATAAAAAAAAAATTAAAACAATAAAAATTAAGAAAACCTATAATTTAATTGATCTGTTGTTACTTGGTCGTTTTCTAGATGTCGAATGCTTTGAATACTAACCAAAAATATTACTATTGTTATTATTAGGAAAGGTATATATTATCAATAGAAAAGTCTTTTATGTCTATTCAGAATTCGATATTTATATTAGAGTTTGATTAAATTTTGAATTAGTAATATAATGTTGATCTTTCATAGTCATATTGATGGATAAAATATTTTCTAACAAAGATAATTTTATATTAACTATCAAGTAGAGTTCAAATTTTATTATTTTTTATAAAGAATGAGAAAATATTCACAATTGTATCGTTAGAATGGTTGGCAACAATAGAAAAGTCATTATGTTTCATCACTCAATTAGTTAGGCTGTAACACCACATAATACATTATGCACTTTAATTAGTGTAATGTAAATATAGAAATGGTAATCCATTAAATTTGACAAGAAAATTAAGAGTCGCATCAAAATAATTAATGCATCCATAAGTCAAAGAAACTTTTAATCTACCAAAAATAATGATGAAACTAAAAGTCTCTTTAAAACTATTCAATAATTAATTATATATTCAACAACTATTTTTTGAATGATTTACACTAGTATGCTAAATCAATATAAATAGGGATCTCCATTTTTACATAATTCCAGATTAATTATCGCCATAATTTTGGGGTTTTTAAAAGACTATTCGTCTAATCATATTGGTCTCAATATTATACTCGCTCCGTTCATTTTTACTTATCACAGTTTAACTTGGCATATCCATTAAAAAAAAAATAATTAATAGAAGTATTTTATCAAACTATTTCTATTAAATGATGTTTAATATTAGGTCTTAGAAAAATGATTTGAAGAATAAGTATTTAACACAGAGGGTAAAACATGAAAAATAATTATTTTTTCTTGATCAGTCAAACATAACAAATAAAAATGAAAATTTATTTTAGAAATAAGTGACAAATAAAAGAAATGGAAGAATATTTGATTCATATATAGACATTCAAGTTCTAATTTATTTTATTACTCTTATAAATACAAACACTATCAAACAAAATCACAAAAAACCAAGAGCTCATTGCTTAATTTATATATTTTTATCATCATAAAATTTCCTCCTTCTTCTTCTTCTTCCTTTACTTTTTTTTTTAACCTTAAAGCAAACCCCTTTAATTTGTGCAATTTTACTCCTAAGACAACCTTTAGAAAAAAATTTATTTTGATTGTTTTTTTCAAACAAAAGGGTAGTTAGGAAATGACACTAAAGTTGCAATTTATGCTCCAATTTTTTTCAAAAAGAAGGGTTCCCACTCTACACATGAATTATATACTCATATTTCTTGATATTTGTTTTATATGCCAATTTATACACCTATGATCTATATATTATGTGAATATATAGAGTCCGTGATTAGTCACTTGTAACATTATATATATATCGAAGATCGTGGTAGAGATCATATTTCTGATTAAGTCCTGAAAATGAAATTACTTCTCTACTTTGGTAGAGTGTTTTATCCCATAAAGTAAAGTTTATTTCCGAAGTAAAGAGGATAATGGAGAAAAAATAAAGAGTAACTTGTAACAATAATTCTTGAATTCATATAATCTCCTTGACCTTTCGATTGAGGGTATTTCATTATAGTTCTATGATTCAGAGTATCCCATGCGGGCTCGCCATAATAATTATGACCCATACCCTTAGCCAATTTAGCTCTTAATACAGGATCATTCAAGTCAGGTTTTTTAACTCTAAATATATATATCATGTTTTAGATTATTTTTTTTGTGGTGATTTTAGGTAAAAAAAAAATTACCCAATGTACATCTTAACCTATTAATTTGTGGGTAAAATCATTTCAAATTTTGAATGATAATGTTCATGAGCAAAGGTAAGATAATTGCATATGATAATGTTCTTTTTACGTGTTTAAACATAATAATTACAATCATGCATGTCAAATTATGAACGATATCAAATTAATTAACAGTCATCCTTAGTAGTATTTTTTAAAAATACTTTCTTTAAAGATTAATCTTTTGTTTTCTTCCTTTTAAAAATAAAATAAATTTAGTCCTTTTCTTTTCTTCCCTTTCAAATTAAAGTTTCAACAATAAAGACTTCTCCACCTTTTGTCAATTTTACAAATTAAAGTTAGCTCAATTATAACGTTTGATTATTCTTCCAAGATTAACTACATATTGGCCGTTGAGAAATATAATGCAAATATTACTATCGTAGATTTTTCGAAATCTCTTATTAAAATTTTAACTAAAATCAAAGCAATGTTATCAAAATATATACTAAAAATAATATTTTTTTTATCAATCCTTAAAAGTTTTAACATATATATATATATATAGAAATTTTAATTTTTGTTCCATGCATGCATGATTAGTTGACCTAACGAGGGACCAATAGTTGTGTTTAATTGCAAGTCAAGTTTGTACCAAACACTCCAAATTTAATTTCTATTCTCAAGTTGATATTCTCAAGTTGATTTTTATATCTACTAGTCAATAAAAAAATGTTCGTTTAATTAATTAGGATAATGACTCTCTAGCTAATTAAATCTTACTTGTATTATTTTTCAAGCTCAATATCTATCTCTAAATTAAACTCAATCCTTATCAAGTTAAGAATTATGTGCAAGTTATGTATAATCTAGACTAGACAACTTTACATATTCAAAATATTTTATACAAATGAATTAGTGTAACTAGATATATTCATTTTGTTATAGAAACCCTAATTCTATATATACCATATATTAGTGAGAATATATTACACTAAACAATATAGGGCTTGATAAAAAAAATCTCCATTTTAAGTGATTCTTGTTAAATCCTTATAATAATTTTCCTCAAATGTTTCATTGTGAATCAATAAAAAATTTGTGTTATAAAATATGTTTTTTCAATCGTATTTCCACTGAACCAACTCATCCGAAAAACACATTGTGAAAAACATATTCCGACTCAAATAATGACAATAGCCATTGAATATGTTGTCTTACTTTCTCATTAATTGTATTCAGTGGCAATTCAAGCTAATTAGTGGCCTAAAGCCAAAAACCAATCGGAGACTAATTTTTAATTTTTTTTAATTTTTGCAAAGTTATTTCTTTCTTTTTAATAAAAAAACTTTATTTTTTCTATGATCTTAAGCTAAAGATATATATATCCAAAACATCTTTTAATCTTGTGGTGTAAAACATATTATTTGGAAGTTAAATTTAAAAATTGACAAAAAAGACAGAAACATTTTTTAATGTTTCGAAATGAACTAAAAAAAAGATATGGTATATTATTTTGTTTAAAAGGAATTATAATAATTTTATTATGACTAAAAAAAAAATTGGGCCTTCAAATTTTGGAGCCTAAGGCAAATGCCTCATTAAAGGCATTGAGTCGCTTTGATTGTATTCAATCAAAATATCTGTGCAAAAAATTGTTGAACAATAATTATAATGATATTTTAGAAGTGATATAGTGTTTGTTTCATGACCATCCATCGAAATCAATATAATGTAGGTCTGCCACTTTTTTTTTTCTTTCAAAAACCAACAAAACATCAACTTTTTATAATAAGCCTAGATGATATATTAAAAATATATTCCATATAATTTTAAACGACTAGCAAAATAATATATACCTTTAAAAAGTTTGAGAAACAACCAAATGAAATAATGAATACTACAAGGACATGCATGTGTAGCAAAGGGTCCCCATATTGCTATTATTATTTATTACATGTCTTCTACTATTTCTTTTTCTTTGTTTCACCTTTTGGTGGGGGTCATCAAGAGTGTGTGTGAGATTGGCTGTTCTTGTTGATTCTCTCCAAGGTAGTATATATATATATAATAAGATGAACATGGAGTTGTATGAAACAATTTCCTTGAAAGTTCCCAACTCATATATCAATTATTAGATACACATGATTAATTAATTGAGAAACTAACAAAATTATATTCATATTAGTGAACTAATATTATTAGAGAGTCATCGTCTGGTGAAAAAGACTTTGTAATTTTGATCATGGATTGGGCAAAAGAACTTTGCATGGGATCATGGTCGAATCCTTTTATAAATGATAAGAGAGAAAGTTGATAATGATAGACGACATATTGAAAGAAATTCAATTCCAAGAAAGAAGTAAGCAAACGACCGTCTCAACATCTAACTAACTAGTTCCATAGTTTCGTTGCACCCCTAGACGTTTCACCGAACATTTCACCGGAGGTCATTTAGTAATATCTACATCAATAGTAAGAACTGAACTCACAACTTTTTATCTATAGACTTAGAGATATTTTAGCATTCAACTAACCATCATCAAGAAATCAAAACATTACAAATTCAAAACTCCATGAGGCTCAAAATGACAACTTAAGACTTGAGTTAAGTTTGAAACCCTAAGCCCAAATTTTCTTCTCTTAACCTAACCCTAGCCCAATAACAAGCCCAAATTCCAAGCCCAAACTCAACAAAACATTTAGGCCCAACTCATTTTGATGATTCATTTGGGCTCAACTTTGAGTAATTTTTCTCCACAAACTCCCAAAAGTCTTCATCCATCACTTAGAGGGAGTGAAACACATCTAGCCGTCCATTCAATATCCAATGGCCAAGATTTTCCTCACTTTAAATCTACTTAAATAAACCACCACCCCCACCCCCACCTACCCCCAGCCCATCCCCTTAAAAAAGGAAAAAAAAAAAGTTGAAAAATTACTTAAAACCAGAAAACTGTGGGAGGGGAAAGAAAAGGGAGTTAGAGAGTAGCAAAAAGACAGAAAGATTATCTACTGTAAAGAAGACAAAGTGCACCTGTTTTTTTAGGAAAATTCAAGAACCCCATTTCATTTTAATGGAAAAAGAGATGATCTTTGAATACATATTGGAATTTTGTTAGGAAAAAATTCTTGAATAAAAATCTCATCTTTTTAGAGTTACTGTGGATATTCAAGAAGAAGAAGATTGTTTCTTTGTAAAGTTCCTATCTTTTGTTTGTTTATTTCAATCTTTATGTGTTTTTTCCACTTCTTACTTGAGATTTTGGTTATGTTGTTACAGAGTCAAATCTGATTTGGAGTATCTAAACCATAGATCTTGAGGTCAGTCTTTGTTTTCTTGTTTTTACTGTTTCAAAATCTAGTCTTTTTCTTCAATTTGTGGTTGATATGTCAATTTGATTTTGTGGGGTTGTTGCAGATATGGATAAATTACAGTGGGGAAACAGAAAAAGACTTAGGTGTTTTAAGGTGAAAGATTCAACTTCAAATGGGAAATCTGATGGAGGAAGAGGTCTTGTGGTGAAGAAGAAAATTACATCTAGAGTTGTTGATAATAACAAGGAATCTGGTCATCTTCCTCTTCCTATGTCTTCTCCTCACAGGCTTAACAGGTAACCAAAAAAATCATATTTTTGATTGTTAAGAAAACTTGAGATTGAAGATTGAGGGGAAAAAATGCCTCATTTGTGTTGAAGATTTGATTTTTATGTCAAATTATGACTACTTTTGGTTTCTTTAGATGTTGTTTGGTAGAGATTTCTTGTATATGTCCAGATTTTGATGTAAAGAATCATTCTTTGATTGCATAGGTGTTTTAATAAGGTTTTTGTATATCAAATTGAGCTGTATCTGTCCTGAATTAGGCGATTTGATGTCTTACTTGTACATTAGAAGGAAAGGAAGTTTCAAAGTTTTCGACTTTATGTTAGGTTGGGATTGGTTTGTAAACACATTAGATGTGAAGTTAGTGAAGCATAGGTTGTTTTGGAGCTGGTAATTATACTTGAGAATGAATCAGATTGTTTCTGGTGAAACTGTTACTTTGAATTTCAGTCGTTGATTTGCTGATTTTCGTAGGTTTTGCAAGGGACTAGAGGTATTTCCTGTTGTGGTGTTTTACCTTTGAGCACAATATTGCTGTTTGATTCCCGAAAAGTAAAAGATTGTAGTACTACAATTTGGTGGTTCTTGTTTTGGCAGGGATTTGGGTGTGAATAGATCTAACGCAAATGAGCACCGTAAAACATCAGTGTCATCTCCCGAGAAGGAGGATCGGTATTATACGACGCGAGGGTCGGTAGGCGTGGACGATAGTAGCAAGTTGTTGATGGAACCAAGGGAGGAAAAGAAAAAGATGGTTTGGCCTAAATTGCTCATCACATTGTCAAGTAAAGAAAAAGAAGAAGATTTTATGGCCATGAAAGGTTGCAAACTTCCTCAAAGACCTAAGAAAAGGGCTAAATTGACACAAAGAACCATTCTTGTAAGTCATGTGTTATCCAAGAATTGAAAACTTTGTCATTTAAATATTTCTTGATTCTTTCCAAGTTAAACAAGTCTCTTTATCTTGTTGTGTGCAGTTGGTGCAACCAGGTACATGGTTGCAAGATTTGTGCCAAGAAAGGTATGAAGTGAGAGAGAAGAAGACCTCTAAGAAGGTAATACACCTCCTCTCCTCTTATTACACGGACCTGTGTCAGATCCTTCAAAAATGCACTACTTTACTTTTGGAGGATCTCATGCACCCGTGTCAGATCCTCCACTCCAAAAATGCACTACGTTACTTTTGGAGGATCCAACATGCATCCGTGTTAGATCCTCTAAAAATGCATTACTCTACTTTTGGAGGATCCAACACGCACATGATAGTTCTTAACGAGGGTGCATTTTATTATTATAACAAACATTATGATGTTATTTTCAGAAACCGCGAGGATTGAAAGCTATGGGAAGCATGGAAAGTGATTCAGAATGAAATGTGGTGAAGATAAGTGAGTTAAGTAAAACAAAGACTGTGTCAGTGTAAAGCCAAGATTGATTTTTTGGGAATTATTTTGGGATAGTTGAAGACGAAGTGAGCAGAAGATGGAAAGAAACATTTGGATCTTTTGTACTTTATTTTTTGGGGGGAAAGAGAAGGAAAGAAAAATTGTGTATTTTGGCATATTATTTTTCTTAATTTTAGCTCACCTTTGGAAAATGAATGCTTCATTTTTTTTTGTGTTCTTATTGCATACATATTTGTGTATTGGAAATTGATGTTTTCCTTTCTTTTTTTTTAGTTTTTCCTTATTCTTTAGATATACTGAAGTGTAGTTCGCATGGCACAAGGCTCGAAGTTGTGACCTAAGATACAAGTCCCTCAATCTTTGCTAGTTGAGCGAAGCTACGTAGAATGATGTATTCTACGTATTAGATCGTATAATATTATTGTAGCATATGTGTTAGTTCACATAATACACATATAGTATCATTTCACTTGCAACTAGTTTTTAGTTTGTGCTCTTTTTATAAATAAAATACGTAACAGATCTGAAAAGGTTATTTTCTTTTCATTTTTGGTCCTCCATGATTTGTACAATTGTGTTTGGTTCTTGTGGTATCCAACAAGGAAAAAAACTAACATCCAACTAAGTATGTTTAGTATTCAATTAATTGAAGTGTGCTCTTATTATTTTGCACTAATGAATTTTATTCAAGCTTGACAAATCATTAGCTCTTTAATCATGTGTTATATTGAGGTATTTATAATTGTAATTTTTCAATTGAATTGTTTATAGGTGTAATAGCAAGCAAGTATTTGTTAAATAACCTAAAAGAGGATGGTTTTGTGCATGATGTGTGCTATATCATTTTGTTTTTAGTAAGACTAGTTTGTTGATACTTAATGCAAATTTTTTTATTTTTAATTCAAATCAAACTCAAATGTTCATCAAATGGGAGGGATGAGAAGGGGTTGAGAAAATAAATATTATTAAGTAAAAATATGTCCTCTCATGCATTTTGAATGTGTGCTAAATTAACTTTTCTAGTAAAATTAGTTTGTTGGCATTGAATACAAATTTGTTCTTTTTAAAAAAATCATATTAGACTCAAACAGTGTTTTAAAAAGCAGGAACGTGAGGTGGAGCATTTTACTTAGTATAGGGCGAGGTGTAAGCCTTGAGACATGGGGCCTAAGCCTTGTGGATCTTTAAATTTTTAATTTATAATATAGTATAATAATAATTTAATAACACAAAATTATTAAAGTACATCAATAGTTTGAAATAATTACAAACATGATTAAGGAAACTCATAGAAAATAAAACTTCTAACATGACTATACAAGTGTAAATAATCTAATATCTTAACTTTCTAATAATAAAAGAACCATTATTTCTAAAACTATTTTTTTTATCGTTTTCCTCCCTTAAAGAAAATAATCAATAAAACTTACTAGTATTATAGTAAAAAACACTCCATCATGACTAAAATTAAAATCACTTTCAAATAGCTAAATAAAATATGATAATTTTGAGACATACGACAAAACCATGAAGACCAATGATAAGTAAAAAAGTAAAATTTCGCTACGTATTTTTAAAAGAAATGTTAGGTAATATATAATCACCTTCACAGTGTTACCAAATAGTAAATATGTGATACTACGACTTGTTATTTGAGTTACTCTCAACCTTCATATCTCTATATATTAAAAAATTATTACGTATCATTCATTTATTCAAGAATTATGAGAGTCAACAATGTTAATTAAATATTTTAACACATAATATGTGTAAGATAGCGAGCTCCAAACGTTGGGCATTGGACGTACTTAGTATTATTTATTAAGCAAAAATATATCCTCTTGAATATGGGTGCTACACCAACATCTCTAGTAAGTCTAGTTTGTTGATCTTGAATGTAAACTTTAGTTTAGTCAAAACTTCTCTATATAGTCTTGTTTGATATTATATTAGATGTTAAACAATGAAATCATTTTTAAATACATGTGAATCACGCTTGAATACAGTCTATCTAGAAAAAAATCCATCTAATTTGAGTCACATATATCCAATATACATATATCTAAGTGCACTAGATATGTATATATCTGACAAAATAAATGTAATACCAAATATAATTTAAAAAAAATTAAAATAAAGACACATAATTAAATCTTAAACTAATAAATTTGTATTGTTTAATCATTGTATAATATCTCAATTGCAAACAACAAAATTTTCTATCAAACTATCAAATCGAACCCTCACCAATAAGATGGAAGTTCAAACAGCCAACCAATTGAACTACTAAAATTTTCTCGAAATCACCTCACTACTTACTTAATCTTTCTTCTATATTAGTCCATTAGGAAAATCTTTTTAAAGATATTCACAAGTGTTATGAGGTAATAAATTAATACAATGGGAAGGGAAAAAAACAACCCAACAAAACCAAGAAAACTCATTTAGCCATCCATTCAACATCCAATGGCCAAGATTTGTCTCACTTAAATCTACTCAAATACCCCCCTACCCCACCCCCCCTCACCCCCATCCCCCTTAAAAGAGAAAAAAAGAAGAAGGGAAAATTACAAAAAACCAGAAAACAGTGGGAAGGAAAAGAAAAGGGGGTTAGAGAGTAGCAAAAAGACACAAAGATCAACACTTGTATAGAAGACACGTGCACCTGTTTTGAGGAAAATTCAAGAACCCCATTTCATATTTAGGGGAAAAAGAGATGATCTTTGTATATATATTGGAAAACTCATTGAATTTTTCAATAAAAATCTCATCTTTTTAGTAGTCACTAAGGCTAAAGAAGAAGGAGAAGAAGAAAAGATGATCTCTTTGTAAATTTACTATCTTTTTGTTTGTTTGTTTCAATCTTTATGTGTTTTTTCAGTTCTTATATGAGATTTTGGCTAATGGGTTTTGATTTGTTTATGTTGTTGCAGAGTCTTTTGATAAAATCTGGCTGAGAGTATCAGTATCTAACCCATAGATCTTGAGGTCAGTCTTTTTACTGTTTCAAAATCTAGTTTTTTGTTCAATTTCTTGTTAATATCTGAGTTTGATTTTGTGAGGTTGTTGTAGATATGGATAAATTACAGTGGGGAAACAGAAAAAGACTTAGGTGTTTTAAGGTGAAAGATTCAACTTCAAATGGGAAATCTGATGGAGGAAGAAGTCTTGTGGTAAAGAAGAAAATTACATCTAGAGTTGTTGATAATAACAAGGAATCTGGTCATCTTCCTCTTCATGTGTCTTCTCCTCATAGGCTTAACAGGTAACCAAAAAAAATCATATTTTTGATTGTTAAGAAAACTTAAAGAGTGAAGATTTGAGTGGAAAAAATGCCTCATTTGTGTTAAAGAATTGATTTTTATGTCAAATTATGACTACTTTTGGTTTCTTTAGATGCTGTTTGATTGAGATTTGTTGTATATATCAAGATTTTGATGTAAAAATTCATTCTTTGATTGTGTTTTGGGGTTTTGGTAAGTCCATTGTATGGAAAATTGATTTGTTGGTTTTTTGTGTATCAAATTGAGCTGTATCTGTCCTGAATTACGCGACGATTTGATGTCTTATATGTAGTTATGTACATTAGAAGGAAAGGAAGTTCAAAGTTTTCGACTTTAGGTTTGGTTGGGATTGGTTTGTAAACACATTAGATGTGAAGATTGGTTGTTTGGGAGCTGGTAATTATACTTGAGAATGAAGCAGATTGTTTCTGGTGAAGCTATTACTTCAAATTTCAGTCCGGCATATCCAATTCATCATTTAACATATCTTGTGCTGAATTGTGGTTCTCTACCGGTTTTTCAACCTCATATACCAGTTTTCCTGTTGTGGTGTTTTCCCTTTTGAGCACAATATTGCTGTTTATTGAAGATTCCAAGTCTTAAAACAGAAAAATTCATCGATTTGGTTACCCGAAATGTAAAAGATTGTAGTACTACAGTTTCAGTTATTGATTTGCTGATTTTCTTAGTTTTTGTAAGGGACTAGAGGTATTTCCTGTTGTGGTGTTTTACCTTTTGAGCACAATATTGCTGTTTACTAGAAGATTCCAAGTCTTAAAACGGAAAAATTCGTCGATTTGGTTACTTGAAAAGTAAATGATGGCTGTACTACAATTTCAGTCATTGAATTGCTGATTTTCTTAGTTTTTGCAAGAGTCTAGAGGTATTTCCTGTTGTGGTGTTTTACCTTTTGAGAACAATATTGCTGTTTTTTTTTTTGAAGATTTCAAGTCTTAAAACGGAAAAATTCATTGATTTGGTTACCTGAAAAGTACATGATTGTAGTACTAAAATTTGGTGGTTCTTGTTTTGTCAGGGATTTGGGTGTGAATAGTTCTAACGCAAATGAGCATCGTAAGATATCAGTGTCATCTCCTGAGAAGGAGGACCGGTATTATACGACGAGAGGGTCGGTAGGTGTGGACGATAGTAGCAAGCTGTTCATGGAAGCAAGGGAGGAAAAGAAAAAGATGGTTTGGCCAAAATTGGTCATCACATTGTCAAGTAAAGAAAAAGAAGAAGATTTTATGGCAATGAAAGGTTGCAAGCTTCCTCAAAGGCCTAAGAAAAGGGCTAAGTTGACACAAAGAACCATTCTTGTAAGTCTCTTTACTTCAAATTCAAAATGTGTGATCCAAGAATTGGACTTTTGTCATTTAAATATTTCTTGATATGTTGTGTGTAGTTGGTGCAACCAGGTACATGGTTGCAAGATTTGTGCCAAGAAAGGTATGAAGTGAGAGAGAAGAAGACCTCTAAGAAGGTATTGCACTTGCTCTCTTTTATTGTACGCACTCGTGTCAGATCCTCTAGAAATGCACTACTCTACTTTTGGAGGATTCCTCACACACCCGTGTCAGATCCTTCAATAATGCACTACTCTACTTTTGGAGGATCACACGTACCTGTGTCAGATCCTCCTAACATACACTACTTTTGGAGGATCCAACACGCACCCGTATTAGATCCTTAAAAAATGCTCTACGCTACTTTTGAAAGATCGCACACACTCGTGTCAGTGTTAGATCTTCCAAAAATTCACTACTTTTGGAGGATACAACACGCACATGTCGTTTGAGCAACATATATAGTTCTTGACAAGGGTGTATTTTATCATTATAATAACATATTATGATGTTATTTTTTTGTGCAGAAACCAAGAGGATTGAAAGCTATGGGAAGCATGGAAAGTGATTCAGAATGAAAATGTGGTGAAGATAAGAGGAGGAAAAAAAATTGTGTATTTTGGCATATTAATATTATATTTTGCTTTTTCAATTTTAGCTTCATCTTTGGAAAATGAATGTTTTTTTAGGGGTTCTTATTTATAACATATAAATGTTCAATGATGTTATCCTTTAATTAGCTTTTCCTTTTTGCCAATCTTTCCTTTTTTAATCTTTTCCTATTTCTTCTCATTTTTAACATTTATGAACACTTAAATTTTATCAAAGATTTTGGTATATATGTGTATAGGATTGTCTTTTATACTTGAGAAAACTGAAAATGGATTTGTCTTTGAATAAAAATTTTATAATATGGTACTAAAATATAGTAAAAATTATAGATATCATTGATTTCATCATGTATATGTTGATTGTTAGATGAAAAACTACCAAAGCATATGAGATTTGTGTGAAGATTATTTGGTGGAATTTTAATGAAACATTAAAAAATAGCATAAATGTCATCTACTTTCATGCCTTTTTTCTCAATTTTGAATCTGAAACCTCTGGTTAACAAAGAACGATGACATACTTTTATTTCACTTTGTCATAAAAAAGGGAGTACATATGTATGCCAACAACCATTATTTACAATATTCTAGCATTGTAGCACATAATATAACAAGAGCTAGAATTTTATTGTGAAAAAAAAAAAACATTACACAGGCATAGAGGCTTGAATCAATTGAATGGGCCACATAAGTTCAGACTAATCAAAGCACCACCGACGGATGTAGTGCAGTGGATGAGTTGCTCCTTTCTTAATCAAAGGTCTTGAGTTTCAAGTTTTGGGTATAGAAAAATTCTTGATAGAGAGCGCTTTCCGACTTACGTCGAGCTCCAATATGGATACCGAACATTGAAAAAGAAATAAAAAAAATAGAAAAGACCAGTCAAAGCATACCCATCTACATTTTTTGCATCATAATAGCATTCTCTACCACAAGTATTTGGAATTGGACTTTAATTTACTAATCGTATTCCCAATTCTTCTCCTACACCATTCACTTTAGTAGCCCAATCACATGTATGCATATATATAAGGTGCCTATATATATAAACATCACATAATTATTGACATTATGATTAAGACATAATATATAAATATTTCCTTTAACTTAATTTTACTTCGCATTTATGCCCTTTAAATTTATGTGTGGACAAGCAGACATTTAAATTTGAATAAAATTGAACAAGCAAATACACACGTTCTATGTGGCGGGATTCAGTTAGCATCTAAACCATCCAACTTTGGGTATGCACAAGTAGACACTTAAACTTGTATAAAATCGAACAAGAAGACACACATGTCCTATGTGATATAATGCACATAGGATGTCAGGTAGGACATGAATTGCCACGTAGGACGCCACATAGAATGCATGTGTCTAGTTGTTCACCTTTTGAATACTTTAAAGTGTTTACTTACGCACAATCAAAATGGAAGGGCATAAATGTTAGTTGAGGCTAAATTAAAATGCTAAAAGACACGTTTATGTATTATGACTACAAACTAATAAAATTATAAGGAGATCACGAGTAATTAAGTACTAGTAACCATTAACCACATATGGATTTTGAACTTAACTTAACCCCAAATAAGTCTATGACTCATTAAGGTTGAATAAGTTGACACATATGTCATACGTAACATAATACAACATGTAGGCGTCATATAGATGTCACGTAGGATGTCAAGTTGGACGGATATGTCTACTTGTTTAACTTTATGCAAGTTTAAGTGTTTATTTATGCACGCTTAGAGTTGGAGAACATAGATGCCAGATAAAGCTAAATTAAAGAATATATTTATATATTATGCCACAACACAAAACTTCATACTAGCCAGTAAATAGTATAATAATATTTAGCACAACCAAAAACCTTTCATTTAAAGCATGCATGCATGCAATATTTTATTTGCATTCGAGGTTAGGTTATCATAATTTCATATCTCAATTTATGTGACATAATTTAATTGACGTTAAGAAAGAACTGGATATTATGTACTGTTGAAACTTGGGGTCATAATAAGTATATCTGAAATATTATTTGTATGATTATAAAAGCTTCTCATTAAGGAGTAAAAATAAGAAATTAAAATTAAATACTTTCAAATATGAGTTATTATTTATTTTTAATATTTTTTTTAAAAGATTAATTTGCATGAAAATAGTGTCACATAAATTGAAACAGAAAGATTGATTAAGTAATAAATTTGTGATAAGTGAGATTAATTCATAATTAATTTGCACAAGCATGTATATATAAATTTGTATAGGTACAAAAATGAAAAGATATTAATTACCATACGAGTGTCACCAAAAGCAAAATCAATTTTGGTGAAGAAGAAAACCTAGCAATTTTTAATTATTATTATTTTTTACACCATCAATAATTCAATATAGTTTAATTTTTGATAACAGGTTAATTATCATTTTTATTAGTTAATCCGTTAATACAATGTTCAACTTAGATCAATATTGTATTTGTAATTATCTTATAAATTATCTTTTTTATTTATATCGTTGATGTATAGAACTTACATTCTTTATTTGTTATTATTTTCTTCATGTAATCTTCTCTTTATTTTTTTACTGGTGGCTTGAGTTCATTAAATTAAATTAAATAAGGTACCAAATATGTAATTAATATAATTGGGTCAGTGCAATCAACAACCCCTAATAATTGAATTTTTGAAAAGAAAAAAAGTAGTCAGAACAGATAAGATTTGGCCTGCCTTTAGCAATAAATTAATTTAAAGGCTGATCGTATTATATATTTCCTCTGTTCACTTTTACTTGTTCTATGAACTCTGTACGTTTTTTAAGAAATTATAAAATAGTATTCATATTAATTGACCTAGAGTTTTAGCGCTAGTCCAAAATAATTTAACAAATAAGTAACTAATTTTGAGGGTAAAAATATATATATATTCCTGATATGTAAAAAATGATAAGTAATAGTAAACGGAGAAACACCATGAACTGATTTGGAGAATTACGTAACCTTATAACTAATCAGATCTATTTTCACTTTCGATCTTTTTATTTTAATTTTTTTTTACTCATTTCTGAGGTAAAACTTTTTTTTAGCTAATTATTCATAAATCGTGTTTCGCACGCAGGGGCGCTGGCAGAATAACTTAGGGGTTCATCCGAATCCCCTTCGACAAAAAATATTACTATTTATATATGGTTAAAATTATTTTTTTGGTATGTATAATAGATGTCGAACCCCCTTCCACTAGTTCGTGTGTTTACTTCTCAGTCGAGCAATCACATTTTGTCTCTTACTCTTCCACGACACCAAATTACCTCCTACTAAAACACAATATTCGGATGTCGAACGTCTGTCTGATGGTGATCCTGCCCAATCAGCGTCTGTATATCCAATGATATGCCATGGCCTTGATCCTCAAAGAGTAGTCCTTTACCGGGAGCTGACTTTATATATCGCAGAATACGAACAACTGCTTTCCAATGACTATCACAAGGGGAAGTCATAAACTGACTTACAACACTAACAGGAAAAGAGATGTCAGGTCTAGTCACTGTGAGATAATTCAACTTTCCAACAAGCCGTCTATACCTTTCAGGATTACAAAGTGGTTGCTTTGTTTGTAATGAAAGACAAGTATAATTTCATAATTTGATCTTCTTTTATTTTGAGAAAAAATAATCATAAATAATGAGTATGTATTATCAAGTTTATACTAAATTTCATCAATAAAAACACTTTTTTGACATTTAATACGAGAAATCTACTCGCTTTTTTTATATGTAAAAAACGTGGATGGTAAAATAAAATCCTAGATCGTGAATGATAATTCAATTGAGGAAGAAGAAAGAGAGTTGTTGAACACAACACACTCAGTGTTTGAACAAGCTTATGTGCACCTCAATTAATTCTATAGGACGCTCGCTCAACAAGTACCAAGTTACTCTATCCACTAATTCCATGGGACATTCGTTATCTCATTCAACAAGTACCAAGTTACTCTATCCACCCAAAGTTGGATGGAAAACATCATCTAATTTAATTGAAGTTGGTTTTGAAGACTAAAGAGAAGTCCACTATAAGAACAATCCTCTTTAACACAGTGAAAAAGAGCTTGAAGTAACTAGTAAAGTTATTATCATATGGTCAGGCGATCACAGAATTAAGCCTCGAAAACCGCCTCTAATAGAAATACAAGGCAAGGTTGTGTACAATAGGCCCTTTCCGGGACCATGCACATTGCGGGAGCTTTAGTGCACCAAGTTGCCCCTGTTACCACATTACTTCAAACTTTGCAACAATTAATGAAGAGGGGTTTCTTTAAGCAGATTGATATTAAAAAAACAACAATAAGCTATGTGTACAACTGCAAATTGGCAAATAGCTTGCAGCAACATCAGCAATAGGAATTCAGATTTAAATGGTTCAAATATAGTGTCTGGAGAATAATCCTCAACCTAAAAAGATAAAAAAAAAACCTCTTGAAATTTAGTATACCAAACAAGGCCTTAACTCCTTTATTTCTCCTCAATTCAATAGCCTCAAACTGCGTGAGGAAGAAAGACTTGTCCTCACACATTTAGGCCTTTGCTTTCAGAAGTCTTGCTTTGAGCTCATCGGCAACAGCATCAATGAACTCTTCCGTGTTCAGATAATGCTCTCGTGAAAGCCTATTCAAAGGGAGGAAACGGATTTAAAAGGGATGAGAATGGGAACTCGACTAACAAAGACAAACGAGAAAAGGAAGACAATAAGGCTTACTTGGATCCATGGATGATGAGTGCAAGATCTTTCGTCATCTTTCCAGATTCCACTGCACCAATGCATGCCGCCTCTAGTTTCTCAGTAAAATCCAAGAGCCTTTCATTGCTGTCCAATGTTGCCCTGTTCACAAGCATTTTATTAGGTACTCATACTTCCTACGCTTGTCAGGCTAAAGCTCAGCAGATCGAGAACTATAGTAACCTACCTGTGTGCAAGTCCACGAGTCCAGGCAAAGATTGAGGCAATGCTGTTTGTGCTGGTTTCACCTCCTTTCTGGTGAACCCTGTAGTGGCGGGTAACAGTTCCATGGGCTGCTTCAGCCTCAATGGTCTTGCCATCAGGACACACCTGAACCATATATCCACAACTTTTCAGAATCCAAAACAATGAATCATATAGCGACGAAAAGGAAAATGATCTAAAGAGCCAGAAGCATTGTCATATATTTCAGAGAATTACAGAAAAAAGATGAACTGAAAACGGAACAAGGAGTTGGTTGAAGC
The DNA here is from genome assembly GCA_036250405.1 of Solanum raphanifolium. Taxonomy (NCBI): domain Eukaryota; kingdom Viridiplantae; phylum Streptophyta; class Magnoliopsida; order Solanales; family Solanaceae; genus Solanum; species Solanum raphanifolium. Next base: position 7,323 of record JAJOOE010059963.1, on the reverse strand, counting down.
AAAAAAATGCTTGAAAATAAACATACCAGGACAGAGGTCATCAACCCAAGGGATCCAAAACCTGTTCCAAGGGAAAAGGGATAGAATTATAAACCTCTAGGAGCAGAGATTATAGAGAGAAAGACAGGAATACTAAATTCAGCAATAAGCACGTCAATACGTCATAACATATTCTATGAAGATTTGTCGAAATGACAATCTTAAGGCTACAAAACGCATATGTGATACCTTGTGCTAAGAAATCACTCTGTACATCCCCATCGTAGTTCTTACAGGCCCATACGTAACCACCTTCACTCTTTAAAGCATAAGCAACCATATCGTCGATAAGACGGTGTTCGTACCTATAAAGCATCACGAAATAGTCAATGCTTATGTACTTGTGATATTATAACCATGCTTACAAAGTGAACTGTGGAACTCACCAGATTCCAGCTTCCTCATACTTGGACTTCCAATTTGCTTCATAAACTTCTTGGAAGATGTCCTTGAACCTTTATAAGAGTATTTATGGTAGTTCAGAGGAACAGAATGTATACAAAAACCACTAGATATGTGAGGGGGGAAAAATGGCTCGAGGTGCCAACCTAATTTAAAATGGATTAAGTGAAGGCCAAATGGGAAGCAGAAAGATCAACTGTTAGGTTGCTTACCTCCCATCATATTTCTTAAGAATGGTATTCTTTGTACTAAGATAGAGTGGCCATTTCTTTTGGAATGCCATGTTCATTGAAGCCTCAGCAAATGAACGAACAGACTGCATCACATCAAGAAAGTGAAAGTGAAAGGATATAAGTGTGCAGCAATTTAATATTCAAAATTTGGAATGGAAACCAAACAACTGTAAGCAAACCTCATCTGTGTTGTACATGGATAAAGCTACTCCACCAGCACCAGTAAAGTTGTAAACTTCAAATTCAGTCTTCTCGTCTGATCCTTCTGGCACTGATAAAGTATTAAAAACAATATTTCAGTAAAGATATTCTAAGCGAGTAAGCAAAACCCTTTGCTAATAAGAAAAAGCTGGAATATAGACCCTATAAGATGAGTAGCATTGCTATCTAATAGGTTCATATCAAGTAAAGCAACCAACAAAAATTTACCAAACACCAATTTGAGTTTTCCAGCTCCTTTAATAACTGTATCAGTAGCTCGGTATTGATCTCCAAAAGCATGTCTACCAATGCAAATTGGTTTAGTCCAACCTGGTTTAAGAAGCAGATTTTACTTAACTACATGTACAATTAAATCAACTTGAGGGAAGACGCAAAAACAGAAAGCACAAGAAATCTGGGATACCTGGGACAAGTCTGGGGATATTTTTGCACATAATTGGTTCTCTAAAGACAGTTCCTGTAGACAATGCCAATGAGTGCAACAAGCTATAATTAAGCACGCCATAACTAAGAAAGAACATGATCCAGAAACAAGAAGAAATGCAGGGGTACCATTTAGGATGTTTCTGATTGTCCCATTTGGGCTCCTCCACATGGATTTCAAGTTAAACTCCGTTACACGGGCCTCATCTGCAAAATAGCACATATTTAGAATGATAGTCAACAGAAAGGATTGATTTTTGCTGAAAATATGAGCAAAAGCTCAACAAAAAGGAGTAGAGTCCAGTTGGACACTGAAATAAGCACCTGGGGTGATGGTTGCACACTTGATAGCTACGTTGTACCTGCAGTTAGACCATACAGTAGACATTAAGAAACCAGAAGGAGGCTCAAAAGTTACAACTAATGGACAACCGATACCAGTTAAAGTTAATATGAAGCACAAATGGAGAGATATCCAGTAATCTAAAAAAATTAATGAAGACATGAATAGAGGAAAGAATAGCAAATGGATTTGCTCCAACAAATGGATATTTTCTTTGTAAACTAGGAAGTAAAGATGAACAAAAACGTACTTCTGAGTGGCTTCCGCACTTTCAACTGTAACCTTATCATCTGTGGCGTCACGGTGGGGAAGGCCAAGGTCAAAGTATTTTATGTCCAATTCCAGAAAGGGAAGGATGAGCTAAAGCAAGCAAAGAAGCTTCATATATTAGTGGCTTGCAATTTTATTGTTAGAAGGTGACAAGAAACCCATACTGATTCAGAAACAATCCAAGAAAACTTGTTACCTTATCCTTGATAGATTTCCAAATAACTCGTGTCATTTCATCTCCTGAATCACATAATCAAGAAGATAGTAAGAGATAAAAATTTGTAGTCTTTAACAGTCAAAGTCGCATGAATAATTTAGATAAAAATTACGTTAAAAAGATTCCTTCGGACCAAAATAACCAAAACTAAATTGCCTTCTGAAATGATGTCACCAGTCAATGTTATAATGAAATACTATAGAAACCTAAATGAGGTCACAAAGTACGACTTACTATCAAGTAAGACAAAATTTTAAGGAAGCCTTTCATATGATCAGTCTTGAACTAATTCAAGAATGGTGGGAATACTTCAAATTAAGAAAATTAGATTGCTTCCCATTTTTTACGCATCCCCGCATATCAAAAGAATGGTTAGAAGACTAACATCTGTTTAGTTTGGATTATGAAAACCACTCTGATTCTTCACATAAGTGATTACTAATCGAAGAACTATCTATTTAAGTGATTCCTCTACACACGATAATCAACATTGATTTTGAAAAATTCCAATCCAAATAGTCCCCAAGTAATATTGAACAAACATAAAATAAACAAATAAATAAAAAAGACAGAGTCACTAGATTTTCCTCTTCAGCATCAAACACAGAACAAACAAGGACCCACAAGATATATAAATGCAAGCAATAACACAAAAGAAGACCAGCATATAAGTTTCCCATTTGTTAAAAGTTTGGATCTTTTTTTCATCAAAGAGCTCAATATCAATTCTTGAAATGGATGGTCAATAGTTATACAAACTAGTTAACAACTCTGATCCAACCAACCCCACAAGATATATATATATATATATATATGCAAGTAATAATACAAAAAGACCAGCATATATGTTTCCCATTTGTTAAAAATTTGGATCTTTTTTTCATCAAAGAGCTCAAAATCAATTCTTGAAATGGATGGTCAATAGTTATATAGAGTAGTTAATAACTCTGATCTAACCAACCCCACAATATATATACAAGTAATAATGCAAAAAAATACCATATATATGTTCCCCATTTGATAAAGTTTGGATCTTTTTTTCATCAAAGAGCTAAATCAATAGTTCTATAGATTAGTTAACAGCACTGATCTAACCAACCCCACAAGATATATTCTTCAGCATCAAACCCAGTACAAACAAGGACCCACAAGACATATATATATATGCAAGTAATAGTCCAGCATACGCAACGGAGACAAAAAAAAAACTAGGTAATTCTGCTCATTTGTCATAATGGTATCTTTTGATGCAAAAGCTGATTCGGACACCAGGGTCATCAAAAGAAAAATGGACCAACATATATCTTTTCCCATTTGTTAAAAAGTTTGGATCTTTTTTCATCAAAGAACTCAATATCAATTCTTGAATTGTTGATCAATTTTTATATAGACAAGTTAATATCTCTGATCTAAACAACCCCACAAGATATATACAAGTAATAATCAAAGAAAACACCATAGTTATGTTACCCCTTTGTTAAAGTTTCAATCTTTCCCTTTTTCAAGACAACAGAGCTCAAATCAATCCGTAGTTAAACAGTCGATCAGTAAGATCTACAAAAAGAAAAAGAAAAACAGATCTACTAATCAAAATGGAGAGAAAGAGATCTAACCGTCCATCTCAACGATGGGGTTTTGCACAGTGATTTTCTGAAACGCCATTTTTGCAGATTGAGAGAAAAAATAAACAGAGAAATCTCAGCCGAATGGAGAAAAGTTGGTAGAAGAAAATGCAGAGTGCACAAGAGTTTGCTATGCTTTGATATATATATACTGAGAGTTGGTTGAGTTGAGTTGCCACCTAAAGCGAGGGTTGCGATGGTGTGGTAAATACGTTTTTATTTTTAGTTGGAAATCTTGATTTGAGTTTTTTTTTTTATTGATTTAAATTTAATCGAGTGTCAAAATGAATATCAAACAGAGAATTGGTTGAGCTACCAATCAGAGGTCTTGATCTTGGTTCGATAGTAATTATTGTTAGAAAATATTTTAATTGAGATTTAGTCGAATTTTTATACGTATAGTAAATATCAAAAATTGAGATTTAATCGAATTTTTATATGGATAGTAGACACTAAGTGAGGGAAAAAAAAAAGGAGTTGGATGAGCTAAGGATACTTTTTTTTTTCTTTTGGTTGTCTTTTTAAGAATATTCATTTTCAATAATTACTAACTAAAAATAAATGACAAATAACATATTTATATATTTATAATACAAATAATATTTATCATGATCATTTAAAAAGGTAACATCTAAGAATGTAGTGTAGTAGATAAACTGCTTTATTTTTAATTAAAAGTTTTAGGTTCGTATCTTCTATATGAAAAAATCATTAATAAAGAATGATTTGCCTCAAATAAAACTTTATATGATACGAATTTAAACTAATCAAATTCAACGTAAATATCAAACATCGAAAGGTATTAAATCAAAGATTAAGTAAAGGCTGCAAGTTCAACTGTCTCTTTCTGAATTTTTCAACTTATTAGGTGAAGTAGACCAAAAAGTACTTTTGTTCTGATACTCCTCATCCTTTTTCTTTTTTTTTGGTTCTCATTGATGGTTTAACATATAAGTACAAGTAAATTAGGTTCGGACTCGATCCTCATTATAAATATCAAACATCATAAACAAAAACTACAAATGAACCATGTTGATAATAGAGGAACTTATAATAGTGAAGTATTATTTTCTAGGATTAGTAGTACTTTTGATTCCTCATTTACGGGTAAATTATGATTTTAATTTTTATACTATGTAGATTATTAAACTTTCAATTAATTGGATTATGCAGTTTTAATTTCTTTCGTTGTGAATATTCATAAATTCAATATAAGTATTAATCATCTTATATCATTTAATTACTCACGTGATATTATTAAAATTGTATTGTTATTTCATATTTGATTTTAATATAATTCTTTAAATAGTCAAATATATAACATATTTTCTACATGAAAAAAAACCCACATATTTTAGTTAATTGAATATTAAATATACTAAATCATATATATTACAAAAATGACCAAAACTAGAATTTTACCAATAACTTAAGAATCAAAAACTACTATTATCCTAATATCTATTTTTCTAAAGTTATTATCTAAATATGAATAAGGATCATAAAGTCCTTATCCTCATTGATATTATATTATATTCGTCCCCATATATGTATATTTATATACACCTATTTATGCAAATTAAGTAAAAGCCTCTTTCTTGTTCCTCCATCATTCATTTTATTTTATTTTTGGATATTGTTATATGTGAAAAGGCAACATATATATGTGTAATTCTGTCATTGGTTTGTCAGAAATATTTGAGGATAATTAAAGTACAATTCAAAAATTGCAAAATTTTCAGAGTTCAAAAAATATCTTATCTAAAAAACATAACAATAGAGGCATGAAAATGATAGCATATATAGTAATAAATAGATATTGTGAAATGATTTTATGTGAAGCCAAAAACCAGCTCTATATATATATACAAATAAAATTAATAATAATAGCCAAACTTTTGTGCAATTGTTTGGGAATAGTTAATTAAATAATAATGTAGAGTTAGGTGAGATGCTATTTATTTTTATATATTTAAATTAAATATATCTACTACTATGCTTCTTTCCAAAAAAAAAATTCTAGCTGCATATCTCTATCATGGGAAGTGGGGACTTGGAGCCAAACTTTTCTATGCAGAAATAATTGAAAATAAGTTAATATCATCAACTATCCACTTTCTTTAGTAAGAGATTTCGTATTTGAGTTTTGAATATAAAATTTTTTTGGATAAAAAATGTTTTTTGTCAAACAAAACTTATATATGACGTGTAATCAAATTAATCAAAGTCTTGATGTGACATCAAATGGGAAACAAAAGAAAAATGAAAACAAGAGGGGATGTCCATTCAAGAGAGTCAATTCCCTAAATGGTCACCCAAGTTTATGGAATTACCTTAAAATATCATTTATGTTTCATTTAGGACCAAAATATCACTTAATTATCACTATTTTCCTCCAAATATACTTACCACTTCAAAAGCTCCCTCTCTCCAAGTTGGCATGCCATGTCATTGAAGCCTTTTTAAAAAAAATAATAGACTTATTAATTAATCAAACTCAATTAACTAAAATAATGATCTTGTTGTTTTTTAATTATATATATATATATATATATATATATATATATAATACACAAGTGTCAGGACTAATATTTAACAAGCTTCCTTCTGAACCACAATACAGAAGATTACATCGATGACAAGTAGTATTGTCTTTTTATTCATTCTCAATAGAATATATTAAAGGAAATGACAATTTTCTTACTATATATATATATATATATTAGTTTATTGAGAAGAAATTTTCATACTTAAAAAATCTTTTATCATAATTAACTTTTTATTTTTTTATGCTATGAAGAATAGTTTTTTTTTTTAAACTTACTATAATGTCATCAATTTTGAATACTTATAAACACATATATTCAAAAAATATTGATATATAAATCACTGATCAAAATTAAATTAAAAACAAAAGTTAAATAATAAATTTCTCCTTTTTACCAACTATTTTGTCAACCTTACAAATTTATTTGAATACTTTTATGAAAAAAATTACTTAAAATTTTCAAATAATTTACTTAGAGATTTCAAAAATTCTCAGGTAACAATTGCACACAAAAAAAAATTCATTGAATTTTGTTTGGTAGAAAAATATGAAGGAATTAGATATTTTAAAAGTATTTTTTTTATAATCTTCATAAATTCTCACGTAATTTATATATTTGTTTTGTAGAGACATAAGTTTAATGAATTAAATAGGTCTATTATTCTTTTTTTTTAAATGATGATTTAATGACATGACATATCAAATAGAATAGAAGGAGACTTTTGAGGTATTAGTATATTTTTTTGGGGGGGAAATAAATTAGTAAAAATATTATTCCTATTTTTTTTTAAAAAAAATAATATTGTAAGCATGAATTTCAAAGTACACAATTAATTATATTGTAATAGTTAATTGACATTTAATATTATTGATTCATTATACAGTTTATGATTAATTGATGTAAGTTAACATATATGAGTGATTTGCATATCGATATTTTTTTTTGAATATATGTGTTTATAAGTATTTAAAATTGATGACAGTATAGTATATTTTAAAACCCT
>JAJOOE010059962.1:0-35532 GCA_036250405.1 Solanum raphanifolium | reverse complement strand
TTTTCTTCAAAAGTATATGGGGACTAAGTATTCCCAAAGAGTTTATAAATGTTTTCACATTTAAATAAGAATGGAAACTGAGATTTTCAAAGAGCTTTTGGGCTAGTTTTCAGAAAAGAGTAATCGCTTTCTAAATGAAGTAAGAGAGGAAACTGAGATTTCCAAGATAGCCTTTGAGCTAAGTTTTTGAGCAATTATCTCAAATCAGCAGAAAGAAGTATGTTTTTAAAACATAAGAGCTAGTATATTTTTGGGAGTAGTATTGAGCACCGATATGGGGGAGAGTTCAGACTACTCACGACCTCCATAAACCATGTAGCCATCATGGGTAGAAAAGGATCATACTTTTTAGATGAACCCTTTTCACATAGACTAGTGGATCCATTGGTAGTTCAGGTCCTATACCTTTGGCCGGGTATAGGATGCGCTGGCAGTGTGAGGTAGATCGTTATATCATCACTATAGCTCTTATGTGATGGTTGCCGGTTAGAGAAACTCCCACAACAGTTATTGTATTTTTATATACATCAGTTTATTTGTATTTTTACATACATTTCAGAGTTATGTTGTATCCTTGCATACACACAGAGTTGACAACACATTTTAAAACATTTTGTTTCTTTATATTGCACTTGTTTTAAACTGCTTTATAATGAAATGAGTTCAGTTAAGTATTCATGCGTTGAGTATTTCAATTCGAGTATCATATCTTTGAAGTTGAGTATCTAATCCTTGAGTTGAGTATCTAATCTCTGAGTTGTGTATCTTATCCTTGAGTATTTCTGAGTTGAGTAAGTTTGAGTAGTTTTGAGTACCCTTGAGTATTCCTTGAGTTGAGTAAGTTTGAGAAGAGGTAAGTATGTTTCATTTCTATCAAGTTTCAAGCTTATGTTTATGTTTTACAATTCCTCTTACATGTTCGTACATTCCACGTATTGAGCCATTTGGCCTGCATCTTCTCATGATGTAGACATATGTATTCAGGATCATCAACAGAAGCTTCGTTGATACATCCGAGAGTTTGAGTTAGCTATGGTGAACCTCCTTGCTTCCGGAGGATTTCATTTACCTTTCAGTTATATTAGTTGTTAGAATGTTGTGGGTCTTGTCCCGACTTCTATCTTTATCAACTAGAGGCTTCATATATAGTCAGTACAGTTGAGAAGTCTGTATCATTTATTTTATTAAATGTTTTAAAGACTAAAGTTGCCTTTTTATGGCGAGTTGTATATATTTTATTATACAGAGTTTTCTTTGGACTTAAAGTTTGTATTTAAGTTTTATGAACTTTTATTTCAGTTTTTATGCTTTGTATGCTTGAATCAGTTTTCCGCTTGTAGTCAGCCAGGATAAGGGTTCGCTTGGGGACCAGCAATGGTCTTCGAGTGCCGGCCACGTCCAGGGTATAGGCTCGGATCGTGATAAAATAATAGAAAATTTAGGATATACAACTGAGTAAAACAAAAACAAAAAAACTCATATTGTAAAGACTTATCTCATCTGCTTGGAGAATACTAGGTAAAACCTACAAAAGAAAAATTAACAAAACATTAGAACTAAAAATTGAACAAAAAACTTAGATAAAAAAGGGTGAGGGGAGGGGGTGGACAAGAAGGATATGGGAAGAGGGGAAAGGATATGTAGGTTTTTGTTAATTGAGTTTTAAAATATTGGAGGGAACTTTTGATCTTTTCCAATTTTTAATTTTTGGGATCTAAATGAGGAAGGGGGAGGGAGAAGGTACGGTGGGAGAGTTATTTTAGGTTAATATTTATGTTTTACTTTTATAGTTATTATCTCTAATTATTATATGTAAAATGATTTTTGCTTCTTTTAAAATTAACAAATACAACATTTGTTATATATTTAACAAAATACAACAATTGTTATATAAAATTAACAATTGTTATACATAATAACAAAGAAAATTATCTCAGGAAAATAACAATAATTAATAATATTAACAACAATAAAAACAAATATATAATTTACTTTAAGTTAATGGGAAAAGCCAATTATTTATATGAATAAATATTATTCTAAAATGTATATATTCTTTGGTCCTTTATTAGTTTTGTTATCTATTCTTCTTTCCAAAATAAATTTTAAACTTATACTCCTTATGTTGCATATTAGTTGTCCAATAATAACATATTTAGTGAAATCTCCTAAGTGAGGTCTAAGAAAATAGAGTGTACCCAGACGTTAATTACCACTATCTCGTGGAGGTAGAGAGACCATCGACTCATATTAGTTGTTCATATTCATAAAAATATTTGTCCCAAATTACTTGTCAATTTATGAAATCAAGATAAAATTAATTACATTTTTTTAAATTTCCCTTACAATTAATTATTTTCTCTTCAAATCTCATAGTACTATACTGAGTATTTAATATTATTTTATATTGTTTTTATTTTATATGAATTTAAAATGATATATGCATTAGAACATCAAGTTAAAAATAGAATATTTTAAAATAAAATAAAAATGTCAAAATCGAAAAATATATTTAATCTATTTATATAGAATTGGAGAAGCAAAACAATATTGTGATGGGAAGAGTCAATTACCATATAATTCAAGTTTGAAAGTTATTTTGAGATGGAATTTTCAAAATAAAATAAGTCAACTCAATTTTTTTATATCAACCATGTGAATTCAATTTCAAGTCAAATTGTTCAACTATAGTGAAACTATACTTCCATATTGGTTGGTTATTCCAATTTGAAATTTAATGGAGATGTGAATTTTGGATTGTAGTTTTAATTGAAAATGCAAAAATTAAAAAAAATTGTCAATAACAGAAGATTAAAAAAAGAATTGAATGTCAATATCACTTCTTTGTATATTAATTATACTCGTATACGTGCCCGCGCGTTGCGCAGTTAATTGATAAATGTAATCATAAATATTAATTTATTGATAGTTTAAAATTTTAACTTATTATAAGATCATATTGTAAAGTTTATTTGAGAATGTTAACATTTAACATGTTGATGTGTTATCATAAAATATTTAGGTCGATAAATCAATATATAAGCTTAGTTCATTAGTTAAATTTAAAAATAATAATCTTATATCATTATTTAATTTATCTAAAATGATAATAATATCATTCTGTACATATTATCTTCTTGTTAAAATAATAAAAATATAAGAAAATTTAATAGTTAGATTTAAATAAAATATAATTTTTTATTTTTTACTTTTTTAAAAAACAAAACTGAATTTTTAAAACAAAATAATTGAGAAATTTTGTGGTGCTGACACGTGACACTTTTTACTTCTATTATGTATAGATAGATTCAATAAACAATTCATTTATATATCCATATTCCAGAATAATTCATATTGCATATTTCAATAAATATGACATTATTTAATGATTTGTAAATTAATTATACATATTTTTTTATATAAAAAAAGTACAATTGTTAAAGCTAGTATGAATTTGTCGAAATATTATAGACAAAAAGATTATGGTTGAAGGAGAAATAGAACAACAAATTATTCAGGCCTAAGGCTAGTTATTGATTCACAATGGTTTAGAAGCGTAAAATATGTGAGTGAGTTAAGCAACTGAAGATGCTTGATGGACCTGCTTTAAATTTGGAAAAGCGTATCGATATGGATGATGCGTATCAAATAGCAAACACATCACCACATAATTGAACTTTAGTGTTCTAATAGATTGATAAACTTAATTATGTATTTTATATTATTGAACTTTAGTGTTGTAATAGATCGATACATTGATTAGTGTTTTGTGAATGTATGTCGTGTTTTAAAAGTTGGGGAGTGAGGCGGGGCGTTTTACTTAGCATAGGGTGAAACGTAAGCCTCGAGACATGGGGCATAAACCACATAGATCTTTAAATTTTTAATTTACGATATAGTATAATAATATAATAACACAAAATTATAAAAATACATCAATAGTTTGAAATAATTACAAATATGATTAAGGAAACTCATAGAAAATAGAACTTTTAACATGATTGTATAAGTATAAATAATTTAATGATATAAAAATTATTATGAGATGCAAATCAACTCTAATATTATTATCATACTATACAATTTATCCCCCCGCCCCCCCAACCACACACACAAAAAAAATACTCAATAAAACTTATAATAAAAACATCATTCTATCATGAATAAAAATAAAATTACTTTCAAATAGTTAAATAATAAATTATGATAATTTTGAGACATATGACAAAAATATGAAGACCAATGATAAGTGAAAAAGTAAAATTTCGCTACGTATTTTAAAAAGAAATGCTACGTAATATGTAATCACCCTCACAGTGTTACCAAATAGTAATTAAAGATGTGATACTACAACTTGTTATTTGAGTTACTCTCAATTTTCTCTATTAAGTATCATTCATTTATTCATGAATTATGAGGGTCAACATTGCTAACTAAAGAACCTGACACATAGTTTGTGTAAGGTCTGTTAGGCGAGCTCCGAGCGTTGGACATTGGGCGTGCTTAAGGCGTACAGTCGGACATAAGTCTTACAGAACTAAGGGTCACTGATGGTATGTTATCTTTGAAGTATTTTGAAATAGAATTTCAATAATCTTTTGAGTTGTGTGCGTAGTTTTTCATTCAATTTTAAAGTATTTTCAAGTTGAATTTTATGTAGTGGGGATTAGAGGACTAAGTATGTGTTTGTTGTAGTTTGATTGATTGTTGGCATCTCCGTGAACTTTATTTAATTTATTATATTGCATATTTAATTGAATTCCATTAAAATTTATAGGTGGTAAGCTGTAAAAATAACTTCTTTAATTATTATTTTTGTAGAAAAGTGAGGCCGCTTTTCTACAAAAAGAATGACTATTATTTAGGAAATAAAATTAAAAAAAAGTTAATTCATACTAGAAACCGGCCTTGTGATGTCGATATAATTAAAATAATTTTTTAAACAAATAGACATGCCGCCTCATGAGTTTGGTTTAGGTAAAAAAACAAATAAATAAAATAATATTGAGGTCGGTTTAAGTTTAAAAAAATATATATATACAAACTTTATCGTAGAGAATAGTAGAAGAAAAGTATAATCGGAGAACCTTCTGCTAGCCCAAGATCGTTAACTAAGATCGGAAGATTCAACTAAAGAAGAGAAAGCTAGAAAGGAGAACTTGTTTATCGAAGAAGACTCTTGAATTGTCTTTGTTTTTGGGTTACTATTGGGTTAATTACAAATGACTATGGCCACCCCCATTTATAGTAGTGTAGGGATTCTTCTAGAAATTATTTTAGATAGATCTACAAGAAAAATCTAGATGACCTTATCTTCTAACTATCTAACAAGAATCTAGATTATTCTATACTTTACTATAAATATCTAATTCTCTAGAATATCAACACAATTCTTAGATACATCACTCTATATAACTCTAGAAAATTCTACGAAATATCTAGGATTATTTGTAACTCCAAAAAATCATCTTTATTTTTCACACTCCCCCTTGAAGTGATTTTTTGAAAACTACTCTACATTTGTCGTGGAAGAACTCAAACGAAGCTTTGAGCCACGTCTTGGTGAAAATCTCGACAGTTTCTTCTGAACTCCTCTTACTTCTTCAAATGATAAAAATTCTTCATCGTCAGTTGATCCATGTAGATTATCTCCTTGTTGAGTTCTCAGACTCCCCCTTTCTGTTAAATTCTCAACAATTATATTATTCAGAGAAACACTATCAATTTCCTGTGAAGTCTCAATACCAACATAGGATCCACTACCATATCCTCTTATCATCTCCTCGATAGATTTTTTGGCAGCTTCAGAAATCATATCGTTTGTCTTTGAGACTTCAATATCAGCTTCTTCCTCTATTTGATCTCTACTTTCTCCATTTGCTTTCAGAATTTGCTCTGAGTCATTAGTTGATCTTGATATTTCAGATGATTGACCATATATTGTTGCTTCCAATACATCTCCATCAATGCTTTCTTTGTAAAGGTCGCCACTAGCACATGTAGTTTCAGATATTGTATGTTCAGGATATTCTTCTTTGATTTCTTTAATAGCAGCTACCATATAACCACGGGGAACATCCACAAAAGTTTCTTGCTTCATGCCGACAACATCAGCTTCTTGCTTATCCAAGTGATCGGCTATATTATATTCTAAATCCTCGATTCAGTCTCTTTTAAGACTGATGAAAATCACGGCATCTATTGCTCGAGCCTCAGCTACTAAACACTTTCCCCACTTTTCTTCTTCTTCATCAACTTTTTGAGTCATATTGCTCTCATTGGCTTGTCAATATCTTTTTATGTTCCCTACTTCACCACAACGATAACATCTTAGAGGCTTCTTACCAAAATAGTTGGAAGAGTCTTCCTTCTTTCCAAGCGAGCTTGAACTACTTTATAATGCAGAGTGCAAGATATTTCTTGTTTTTCTTTTAAAGTTCCTCTGGTCGGCTACAAGAGCATTTTCTTCTCCTTCTTTGACAAATTCACTAGCCAATTGCTTGGCTAGTAGTTCCTGTGACGACAACAAATTTTCAAACTCCTCCAAGGATGGTTGTTGATCCCATCCTTGAATCGACATCACAAATGGAATCTATTCAGGCATTAAACCACGAATGACAATTCTTCTCATTCGTGCTTCAGAGATAGCCTCTTCCAGATTCAACAAAGATATCTCAAAACATAATTTCTTAATCTTCAAAATATACTCGGTGATAGAAAGGTTACCTTGAGTGGTGTTAGTGTCACAACCCGAACCTACACCTTGGACATGATCGGCATTCAGGAACTATTGCTGGTCCTCAAGCGAACCCTCATCCTGGCTGACTACAAGCTAAATACTAACTCAAGCATACATAAGCATCAAGTTGAAAGAAATGTTTAAAAATAGTTTACTGAAATTCAAAACTGAACTGAATATACTGAGTATGAAACATAAGTTTTAAATAAAACATCTGAAACTGAAAGACTCTCTAAAACTGTCTATCTATGAAGCCTCTACTATACAAAAATGAGTGTTGGGACAAGACCCACGACTCCTCAAAAGAACTACTATTAACAACTCATATAACTGGAGTACTACGAAAGCAATGAGGTCTCACTCATAAGCAGACGAGCGGATGAAGTGATCTCAACAGACTTTTTTTGAGGATCCTTATAACCTGTATCTGCATCATTAAAAGATGCAGGCCGAATGACATCAGTACATTGAATGTACGTGTATGTAATATAGTTGAATAATAAATAACTGAAAGAAAGGACTAGAATAGATAATAATGTGCTCAAGTTGAATGTAAAGAAATAAATGAGTTAAATAATTTAAAGCTTTACAAAATACTTTCTCATCTCTAAACTCAACATAATAAGTGAGATATAAAAATACACTTTAACTCTATTAGGAGATTCTCTAACCGACAACCATCACTATGAGCTACGTGATGATAGAGCGTCTTGCCCACGCTGCCAGAACTGTCTTATACCTTGCCAGGGTATAGAACACCTCAACTAAGTGGATCCACTAAGCTCTCCCCGAAGGCACTTAGGATTCATCTAAAAAGTATGATCTTGTACCCATGTTGGCATACATGGTTTATAAGGAATGTGAGTTGTCTGAATTCATCCCTATATCGGTGCTAATACTACTCCAAATAATAAATACTCATGCTCAATGTTTAAAAACATACTCTTCCTTTGGTTTGAGATAATTGCTCAAACTATCCTCTTAAAAGAGGTAACTGCTCTTGAAATATCTTTGAACTCATAACTCATTTAGAAATCAAAGTTTCTCTTTTATCAATGTAAAAACTGATACCTTTGGGAATACTTAGTTCTCTTATACTCTTACTCAATTCATACCTGAAAACTCTTTCTCAAAAACATATCAAAATCATATTGTAATATGATCATTAATGACTTGGGAAGTCATAGTACATAAACATTGATGGTATATCTTGATACCATACTGCTTAAATATTGATGGCATACTCGATTGTCATACTAATCATGTTTTAAAACTCTTTCTCAAAACTCATTTTTGCTTTCTTGGAAAATCAGTTTAAAACAAAAATATTGGCGTTAAAAGATTCTCAAAATAAGGTCCATGCTGAAATATAGACATGAACAACTCAACTCAAGGATCTCAATAACAATATAGAAAACTCAATACTCAAAACTCAACTCAAGAACTTAGAATCTCAAAAATACTCAAATCATGTTCATGCTGAAATATAGACATGAACGAATCAACTCAAGAATCTCAATGCATAACATATAGCAATTCAAAAATTAGGAATATAATTTCAAAAAAATCAGCAACTCAAGAACGGAAAATCAACTTATCTCAAGAATACTCAAATCTAGGGGTAAAATCCTAGAATATACTTTTATTGATTTGAAAGTAGATGTAGGGCGTGAGGACGAACTAGTCCAACACTATGATAGACTTACATACTTGGAAGAACAAGATTTTTGAAGTATCTTAAAAATGAACTTGATTAGAAGCCTTGAAACCCTAGCTTGAAGGAGAAGAACAATCAAGAAAACCTTGTATGGAGGAATTCGAGTTGGAGAGAAAGAAATTCTTGGAGAAGGACTTACCTTGAAGAAGAATCTTGAAAATAGATTGAAAGAATCTTGAATGGAGTCTTCTACTTTGATTTTTCATTAGGGTTTTGTCTTAGGGTTTGAGAGAGAAGAGAATGATGGATTAAGTGATGAAAATCTAATTGTTTTGGGTCTTTAATTAGTCAAGAACTTCGTTTAGGGTTTTCTTAGAGGTAAAAAGGCAAAAAAGGACCCTTTTTAATGTTTTCTCGTCGGCTAATTTGTTACTGCATTGTATCATGTTACTAAATGGTCATAACTTTTTACTCAAAACTTGGATTGTTGCAAAATTGGTGGCATTGGAAAGAAGATTCAAATACCTTTAATTTGATAGGTTATGGGCCACGTTACTCTTTATATTCTAAGAGATATGGTCGTTTGAAGTTGACCCAAGTAGAATCTTACATTTAAATTTAATCGATAAGGAAACTTTCAACTCTACTTTGTGCTAGGAGTTTCTAGTGACCTTAATTGATATCCAAAATCATTCTCATACTAAGAAAATTACCTTTACACATATGGACAATTAAGAATCACCCGATATGACCCTACAAGTATATGAAGAGTGATTCGATTCTTAACTTAGAAATTTCAGAGTGATACAGTTAGCCAATTCATTCTCCAATATCTGCAGCCGAGCTTCATTCTTCTTGTTGAACAAACGATCGAGGGTCCTCCATATTTCATGAGCTGATTTACCCTTTATAATGTGATCGAATAAAGTGGAGGAGATTGTCCTCTTCAGAATGAACTTCGCCTTCACATTAATCTGCTTTCACTTCTTGTACGCACTATTATTTTCTGGTCCGTCAGCAGGAGGACTTCTGTTACTCCCATCAACAACATCCCACAAATCCTCTCCCACAAGGTATGATTCCATACACGTCTTCCATAGCTTGTAATTGGACTGATTCAACAACTCCATCTACAATCCATTAACATGACCACTTAAATCCATTTACTCAAACTAGTTGAATCTACCAGCAATCCGATCTTGAAATAACACCAAGAAGTCAACGTATGGCTATGGCTCTGATACCATATAGAGAACAACATAAGAAAAGTACAATTGGGAAACCTTCTGCTAGCCCAAGATCGTTAACTAAGATCGAAAGATTCAACTAAAAAAGAGGAAGCTAGAAGGAAGAATGTGTATTTTGAAAAAGCAATTAAGGTTTTCGTGGCATATCATTGAGGTCGCTTACATAAAAGGATCATATAACTAAAATATAGTTATAAGTGTATTACAAAAATAGGTCTTTGTATATGATTAAGAAAATACATAATTACCCCATTTAAGTAAGATCTGTTTTTGTAAAAGACACTTAAATTTTGCGGGGGTCCTAATACACCCCTAAACTAGTTTAATGTGAAATTATTGAACCATTTTTTGATATTTTATATAGAGAGTGTATATTACTCACCTGAAGAGCGTGAAAACCCAAAAAAGTAAGATTAAACTTTTCTTTTGTAATATTTTTATTAACTATATAAATAATCTTTTATTTTACTGTTTATTTTTTTCTTCTTCTCCTTCCTGAGCTTCACTATTGAAGGAGATAACAACAACTTCAAGTTTTTCTTTTTCATTTTTTTCTCTCTTTTCATTTTTCATTTAGATTGGATTTTGACGGAGAGATTTGATTGTAACTGAATAACACAATCTCAGTCCATAAAAGAAAATGCCTTTTTAGTATGGTCATTGGCAAAAAATTCCATTGATAACGAAAGCAACAACAACAGATTTGTTGTTTCATCCTCAGATTTTTTCTCATCCTTCTTGATCGGCTGGGGTGAGAAGCTCCGGGAAGATGATGGCAACGTCGAAGATAGAATCGTCGGCGTTTTTTCAATTGACCCCTAATCGATTTACGAGGGCTAAAATCCTGTTCAGACCAAGCAAAAATAATCTTATCTGCGTTCGGAGAGAGAAATTTCATTTTTTCCAAATACAACCCATGTTGATTTAGAGCAAAATACACAAAAAGAAGACTTTGATAGAAATTTTAATTTGAAAAAAATTAATTTTGATAGCGGATCTGATTTTACAGACTAATTTTGATTTAGTGTTGTAAATGGTGTTGTAGCAATGGTGGCTACTCCACAGGACGAAGAAGACCAAGGGATGGGGTTAAGCATAATTGAAGAAGAAAGAAAAAAATAAAGAATTAAAACTATAAAAAAAAAGATTAGGAAATTATATAAAATTGACAAGTGACAAATAATAATTGGTGCGTGCTTACACCTTCTTTTTTATAAGTGGGATTTACTGAAAAATGAGATATTTATACTACTTTTAAATTGTTTAGTGGGGGTATTAGGACATTTATAAAGTTTGAGTGTCTTTTTAAAAAAAGTGTCATAGTTGAATGGGATAATTATGTATTTTCTCTATATGATTTGATCAATATTTTAAAAAATATATATTTGAAGTTGAAAAATAGTACTTCTATTTTTGAAGTTAAAGAATAGTACTAATATTTGAAGCTAAATTGAACTATATGTATTAACTCAATATTTTAAAATTTAAATAATCAATAACTATATAAAAAGTAGTATAAACTGTAAATTTTATCATGTCATTTGTCCATATAATGAAAAAAATACATTTTAAAATATTGATCAAAGTTTACATAGGTTGAATTTTGAAAGGAAAATAATAATTTTGGTCCTTAAGTTATTGTCTTATTGCAATTTTGGTTCTTGTATTGTATGATTTAGCATATTTAACCTTCAATAAATTAAAATTTGTTATTTTAATCCTTAGAGTTAACAAATTTAAGGATTGTTATCTAAAGAAACATATATACTTATTTTTGGGTTTTCTTTTACTTCTACTAAATTCAATTTTTATCTTCTTTTAGGAGTGGACATTTAATTTACCGTAAGAATCTTTTTATTTGAGATTAGTGAGGCCCTAATGTACTTTCGTTTGCCTATTTTTTTTGCTTTCGGTATACCTTGCATATGTATTGTGATAATATAGAGAAACGACATAAAGTTACCATTAAAGTTGTCTCGAATTTTTAAAAAAACACCTTAACTTTGTGGGTGTTCTATTACCCCATTGAACAACTTTAAAATAGTATGTACACCTCATTTTTCACCCAATACCACTTATACAAAAATATTTGTAAGTCACGCACTAATGGCCACTTGTCACGTGTTAAAAGTAATTTTTAATTATTTTTATTTGATTTCTTTGGTTTTGTTTTTCATTTATTCTTTTTCTCTTTCTTCTTCACCTCAATTTCTGTTCCATTCTTTTTTTTCTTTTATTTTTCTTCTTCTATTCCATTCCCTTCATCGTTTTCTTGGGAAATTTTATTTCATGTTCTTTGTTGATGTCTTGCAACTTTTCTTTACACTTTGTGTCCCTTTAGCAGCCAATATTCACTTTTGCCTACTTACTACCACCAATTAATTTATTTATGAAAATAAATATCATCAAATAATCTAAATCTAAATACTTAAAATATCACCAAGTCAAAATTTGAAATTTAAATCACCACCTTCTTCAACTCCTTACTCCCAAATCGAGTTTTTCATAGTTTTACTATTCCCAAATCCCAATCTTGATTTGTAGGAGGAACTAATTTGTTTTTCAAAAAAAAAAAAAGAAGAATGAACACAATAATATTAGTTTTTAAAAAAACAATGACCAGAAAGAAAAAAAATGAAGGAAGAAATGGATGTCCCAAGAAATATGGGTAAGCTAATGATGGTAAGGAAGATGAGAAAAAAGATTTGAAAAAATAAAAATATTCCTAATAAAGTAAAAAAAAATTAATACATGCGTTTTTATGTTTATTTTTTTAAAAAAAAAATCAAATTGGGGTGCCACATGACAATTTTACGTTGGTCTGAAGCTGTATCAAGAGTCTTCACGCGCTTATATTTTTGTGACAACATGAGTGGTGTTAAAATTAGTCAAAATGGTATATTTATTATGGATTTAAATAGTTTCATGAGGGTAATAGGACACCTGCAAAGTTAATGTGTTTTTTTGAAAATTCGGGACAACTTCAATGGTGACTTTATATCTTTTTTCAATAATATATTGCTCAATTTCATGGTGGTAATGCCCAATAACTTTATCATTTGCTTCACAATGAATGTCCATTCATCATTGACACATACTTTATCCTCGAAGGTTGAAATAATCAATTTACACAACATGTTTATTAAACGAATCACACTATGGTATTGCATTATTTTAACTTTTTGTTTGTGTAGAGTCTCTGTTAAATACTCAATTTTTTAAATCAAAACTTCTTAACATCCATTAGTTTAACTGTTTAAGGGACAAAAATAATACATTTTAATTAATTAAAGGTCAAATGTGGTAAGTCTTATAACACAAGGATCAAAATCGCAATAAAACAATAACTTGAAAACCAAAATTACTACTTTCCCAAAAAAAATACATAAACCGAGAAAAAAGGAGTATTCGAAAATAAATTTCACTTCATTTTTTTACAAAAGTTTTATGAGTGAAAAATATTTTCAACTTGGGGAAATTCACTTTAAAAAACTAATCAAAAATTTTTTTTAGAAAGAAAAAACTTTTCATGTCCAAGTGGGCTCTAAATTTCCTGATTTAACCTTACAAGATTTTACTTTTTTATTATTATTATATACTTTTAAAAAAATTCAAGTAACTTTTTTTTTTTTTTTTTAGGGAAACCCTATTTGCTTACCTCTGATATTCTGAATATGAACATGATCTTGACACGTGGAGTTATGAGGAATCCTTGTCCCCTGAATGTTGTAACGGCTACTTTCTGTGCTTTTTAAATTGGTCCTCTGTTTTTCCATTTCATCTGAGCAATTTCAGACAAACCAATATGAACAATTATGGATATCCAATGGTGATGGTCATTGAACATTTGCAGTGTTCCATGTCCAATGATCTGCTCTGTAAATTTCCAGATAATTCAGCATTCGATTTCGATTATACCCAGAGTTCAATTTGGTCTCCTCTAGTACCTAGACCATTGTCTTCGGCGTCTAACCGGAGGCTCAGCTCTGGTTTATCTCGAAAGCTGTCATATGAGAATGTCTCGGTAGGATGTACTAATTTCAACAAAGTTACGGCAAAAATCAAGAGGAAGTTGTCTAATGCTGTTACAGAGAATATGAGAGAATATCATAGATCGAAGAAGAGAAACAAGAAGGCGTTTGATTTTACTCGTCTACCATCTTCTTCTAAACTCACCTCGACTACTCAAACCCCACGAAAGGTAATCCGAATCTCGAAACTTGACTCTCTGTTTTTTTTTATAAAAAAATAAAATAAAGAACAAGATGAGGAATAAAGCAGAGTATGTTATTGTGTGCAGGGGTGGGTTAAGGTACTGAAAGCGGCTACGAAGCATTTCAAGAAGAAGAACAAGAAGAAAGATTCTACAGGTGATGTTAATTTTTGCAAATTATTGACTGACAACACTCTTCTGCGAACCATAGAAGTTGTTTGAATATTTTACATGGAAGGGCAGAACAAGAAATTTGTCTTGTTTCTTTGTAATACCTTAATTTTCACTGTAATCAGCAGATGTGTAGCTGAAGAGTGCATTTGTTTAAGTAATGTAATGTAGCAATTCTACTATGATTGCTAGAAAAAAGATGGAGCTTACTGGCTCTGTCCTTGTAACATTTATGATTTCTTGAATCTGAACTATTTTTATACATTATATCCATTTTGATGCTTGTAATACTCGCTCTATTCCATATTAAGTTAATTTTTTAAGTATTTTTCATTTTTTAAATTAACTTAATTGTTCAGTTTTCAAGATTATTTATAGAGTGTTCTTCCAATTTTATCCTTCATTAGTTTGAACTAGTGATTAATTAATATTTAGTTATTTTAATCATAAATTTGACAATAATTAATAAGGATAAAAATGGAAAACTAGATTCAATTTATGTCTTAATCTACTTTTCTTAAAGGGTGTGAAACACCTAAAAAATTAACTTAATATGGAATGGAGGGAGCAGTAAAGAACACACGATTTTTAGTGAAAACCTTAGGGAAATAACACGATCTATCATTCAGGCTTTCACCAATACATCCACTAAACACGAGCTATGATTTAGATTACAATTTTATGCGATCTAAGAATTAAACTACTTAATCCTCATCCCTTATAATAGTTTACTAAGTAATATCTCTATTGTTCACTATATCAACTAATCCCAACGGACATAATAACAAACTCCAGATATTTGTAGCCACAACACTATGGCTACCTCGGGCCAACAACTCTAATATGAAAGATAGGAGAAGAGTACTATTGTTATTATTTATTTTTGGTATTGATAGATCTTTGTAATTAATAATAATTTGATAAATTATAGTAGCTGGTAATTATATTAATTATAAGTAGTGTTTATTAAATAATCGTGTTATGATGTTTGGATAATGTCGTATTATCTAGTTTGTTATAAAAGTGAAAAAATTGTGTTGAATTCATGTGTAGTTTTTTATGATTTAAAACTTACGAGTATATCACGTTTCATGTTTTTCTTTTTTTTTAAAGAAAGTGTGATATATTTTTCAAGATTATGATCAAACACATGTTGAAATTTCACCAAAATTTAATTTCCCAAAAAATGAAAAATTATGGCTAAACGATAACTTAGCATTGTTGTTCGTACAACTATTGTAATAATTTGTATGATATTATTTTTCTAATTAACCTTTTTTTTTTTAAAATATGACTATATCAAAAAATAATCTTGAGTGGCATTTAATTAATATGAATAGTTTAATTGTCGCTAAATATGTATTTTTAGCGGCAATTAACATTCTTTATAAATGTCCTAAAATCTATAACGACATCGAATTCAATATCAATTAATGAATTCTCGATAAAAGTTTTAACACTTTTTATTAATGTGTATATTTATTGTCGCTAAGAGTTATTTTGGTTGTAGTGTATTTTTTATATTTAAAAATAATTAACTTTAATTTTCTTACTTTATTTTTAAAGAGAAAATTTTCGTTGTCATATAATATCATATTATATATATATATATAAGAGAACCTTAGGCCCGCCTACGTGGCGCCACCACAAACCAAAATTCCCTTTTAATTTATTTATTTTCAAAACTAGCCTTCTCTTTTCATGAAAAGTTGTGATTTTTATGAAAAATTGCGACTTTAATGAAGAGTTGTGACTTTTTTGAAGAGTTGTGACTTTTATGAAAAGTTGTGATTTTAATGAAGAGTTGCGACTTTTATGAAAAGTTGTGTTATGAAAGGTTGTGACATTTTCGAAGGGTTGTGACTTTTCCAAATATTTGTAACATTTTCGATAAGGCACGATAAACATTTGTTCACACTACCATTTGTTGTCTATAAATAGAGGGATTTCTTCTCATTTTAAAACAACAAAAATTCTAAACCTCTTCTTCTTCCTCTTCTTCTTCTTCTTCTTTTTCACAATTAAATATTTTTTTTACTTTGCTCATGTTGAGTGGCTCACTAACACCATTGCTTATGTTACAGATCCTGATATGTATTTTTACAGTCATTAATTTATGCTTACGTTATTAAGGATAAATGATAAGATGTAATAATTTTTATTTTCCTTTACATTATTAATGTTTGTTACTACGTAATCTTGTATATAAGATAATATAGTGTTTTAGTTTTAATGGCTTATAAGTTTTAAATATTATAAATTCCTGCACGAAGCGCGAATAATTTTACTAGTTATAATATATTTAAGATTATAAATCAAAAATTCTACAACACACAAATATCATTACACGTTTAAATCATAAATTTCAATTTCTTTTATTATGTTTCTTTAATTTCGTGGTGAATTTAACCACGTGATACGGGGGAATAGATTTTATTTTGCTGGTTGTGAAATTATGATAGCTGCTCTGGTTACAGGGAGGGAGCCAACTTCCTTTGGTAAAAATATTATATAATATATTGAAAATTAAAATCATTTTATATATTCTCTTCGTTTAAAAAAAATAACATAATTTAATTTAGAACGAAATTTAAAAGAATAAAGAAACTTTTTAATCTTATAGTCCTAAATTAATTTAAAGTTGTATAATATATCAAAATATTCTTTAGTTATATTACGTTAATTAAAATTAAAATGTCACCTACAAGTGCAGTAAATCTATTAACCAATAAAGATACTAGCCATTTTGTGGTTATCTGCTTTCATTGATTAGACTTGGCTGCCAATGTATCCACGACACCAGATGGAGGTCGTAATTAAATGACAACAACACCTTTGGCCTTTTTCTATTTTCTGATTTCGTCCTTTTATAGAGTTATGTTTAGTTATATTATTAAATTAATATAAATATTAGAGTTATTTCATTTTATACTTTTTATAAGTCATTTGAAATGAAAACATATTTTTATTTCTATTCAAATTTTTAAATACTTAAACTATCAGTGTTGTGGTAGATGGAGAGCACTAAGCAGCTGGTTTTCATTCCAGGGCCAGGAATGGGCCACCTCGTTGCTGCTGTTGAATTTGGCAAATTACTCATTAGTCGAGCCAATTGGCTTTCAATTACTTTCTTCGTCATCGATCTTCCAATTGAAACCCGAGTTCATACCTATACAAATCAATCGCAGTCAAACCAACGCCTGCAATTCTTGCACCTTTCTTCTCCTGATCAAACTCAAAATAACCATCTTTCAAATCAAGAAGCTCTTCTTGTTGAAACCTTCAATAATTCGAAGGAGCTAGTAAGAGATGCAATAATCCAAAACTTCATGAAGACTAGTAGTACTAATCGACTTGTTGGTGTGATTGTTGACATGTTTAGTGACAAAATGATACAAGTAGCAACAGATCTTGGTTTACCAAGCTATGTGTTCTTCACTTCTAGTGCTGCTTTTCTTGGACTCATGTTTTATGCACAGACACTTAAAGATGAACACAATCGTGACATCTCCGATTTTAAAAACTCGGATACGTTGCTTCCTGTTTCGACTTACATCCATCCTCTTCCTGCTAAGGTTTTGCCCAATGCCATGTTGGATAAAATTGGCCGATTGCACTTACCTCTGTCTACTGCTCGAATGTTACGACAAGCGAAAGGGATTATGATTAACACTTTTGTTGAGCTCGAGCTTCATTCGATTAAATCCCTTGATAATGATGATGGGGTTCCGGTTATATACCCCATTGGGCCTATAATCAACCTGAATCAAGAACCTGATGAGAGGATTAATAGCTGGTTAGATGGGCAACAAGATTCTTCTGTATTGTTCCTCTGTTTTGGGAGTTACGGTTCCTTTAACGAGGAACAATTGAAGGACATTGCAATAGCCCTTGACCATAGCGGCTGCCGTTTCTTGTGGTCATTACGGCAGCCACAGGTCAAGGGTGAAATAGGTGCTTCGGGCGATGTTGCACATCCGGAGCAAGTGTTGCCGGATGGTTTCTTGACAAGAACTATGAATAGAGGGAAAGTGATTGGATGGGCACCTCAAGTGGCGGTGCTATCTCATAGGTCGATTGGAGGATTCATAACGCACTGTGGTTGGAATTCGATACTGGAAAGCTTGTGGTTTGGAGTTCCGATAGCAACATGGCCTATGTATGCAGAGCAGCAAGTAAATGCTTTCGAGATGGTGGTTGATTTAGAGATAGCCGTAGATATAAAGATGGAGTATCGGAGTGAGAGTCCGGTTTTGGTCACAGCAGAGGAGATAGAGAATGCCATAAGGAGACTGATGTTGGATAGTACAGAAGAGAAGAATGGTATCAGAAAGAAAATGGAAGAACTGAAAGACAAAAGCAGGAAGGCCTTGTTAGAAGGTGGATCATCTTACTGTTTTCTGGAGAGTTTGATCAATGAGTTTAAGGACCATTCGTCCAATTGAAGGTCTTAATTGCTTTCTTTTATGAATGTCGAGTATGTAAAGATATGACACATGAGCCTAACTTAACCTCAAAAGCTAGCTCATGAGGGGAGGATAAGATATTAAGGAGTTAGTCCCTTCGATTATAAAGTTATAATCTAAAATTGCTCTTCTTTTTAGTAGATATTTAAGCGAAATTTTATAATGCTTCATAAGTTCTTGTGTTTCAGGATATTAATTATTAAGTGCACATTTTTATGTTTAAACCACTTAATAGATCTAAATTCGCAAAGTTATGTTCATTCAGTGTTACTGTGTTATCATCCACCATTATCACCTATCATCGTTACTGCCCACTATTATCAACTACCGTCATTGTTGCCTACCTTTATCAACTACGTGCCACCCATCTCCACCCCCATGGTCCCATTTACCAATAACAACCACCACCCTCAGTTACAATCACCAGTACTATCAGTTATTATAATTAATTGGTGAACATATTTGTGCTTTGCGTCATTATATAAAATGTTAAGTTAAAAAATACATAGCAAGGATAGAAGAACTTTTAAAAGTTCATGTATATAAATATAAAAATAGATTTTTTTTAAAATCAAATATAAACACTTACACTATAATTTCCTCCTCACTAAAACATTAAAGCCAAATGCCTCCTCAGCGTATATTCGGATTTCCAACTACACACTTAAATTTCACAAGAGTCCTATCGCCCCAGACTATTTAAAATTATTTTTAATATCTTTTTTCAATAAATATATGCATTTTTAATTATTTATTTTTCTTATTTGTTTTCTTTCTTCTCCATCAATATAAACAAACTAGATAATTTAAGGCCCGTGATACGGGCCCAATATAATTTCACATATTTTGTTGGAAAAATTACATAAATTCACAACTTAAGATATTATAATCCTCTCTCGGATACATCCTTATTTTCTCTCGGATACATCTATTCCCTCTCGGATACATACCTATCCCCTCTCGAATACATCCCTCCCCTGAAGTAATATGTCATTTGCAATGTATCGGACAACCAAGGAATGTATTCGAGAGCAATGAAAAATTTGAGATTTTTGTAATTAAGGAAACTTCCCATAAATGATGTAATTAGCCTCCAAATATATGAGATTTCTATACTTTATACTATTTTTTTCTATAGTAAACAACTTCAATATATTAATTTATAATCTATTTCAAATGTTCATACGACATAAATGTGTCGTTTACAACCTAAATTGAGAAAGTTGTATTCTAAACAATTCTATGCAGCAAGGAAATAGAGAATTGCGTTAGATTATGAGTTAAAACATTTCGTGTTCGAGGAATATATAAAATATTGATCTCTTTGAAAAAGTTCACCGATCTTCATATAGATTCGCAAGTGGTGTCTATTTTCCACAATGTTATTATCTTCATTTTGTAATATTTGCACCATAAACTTTGCATCTGATAAAATACTAATCATTGATCAATCAATTCGTAAAGATCGATTTAAAGTCTTTCAAATCTCTATTGCTTCAACTTAAGTATATTGTGTTTGTAGTTGGCTTTGTCAATAAATTTTGTGATACATTTTATTACTATCTTCGATAAATAGAAATACTTAAAAAATTGATTTCTAACTTCAGAACAATAAAAACAATCATGAAAGCAAGTTTATTTCTATATACAATAACAATTATCGTAATGTTATATTCTAAATATTGAAAGTATTTATTAAAAATTTAATTTCTAACTCCACAACAATAAAAACAATCATGAAAGCAACTTTATTTATATATACAATAACAATTATCGTAATGTTATATTCTAAATTATATTAATTAATTTTCTTTGATACTACACTCTTAATATCATGCCGTAAAGAAAACTCTAAATCTTACCCTCACAAAATAACCAATATACTTTTTTTTTTTCAGGTTGTTTTTCCTAATTTATTTATTTTTAAGTTTTTTTCTTTCTCTATATTTCTCAACAAAGTCTTTTTCTATTGACATTTTCTTTTGTTGTTCTTCTTTATTTTTTAACTACTCATTTTTCTTTAGTTTGTATTTTAATATTCATTAGAATTTGAATGTTAAACTTTTTTCTTGTCAAATTTTCTCTGTTAAATAGTTTATCATATTTGATATTAAGAAAATATCCTATATAGAAATGAAAATTTATATTTTTTAATCTTTCGATGAATACATTATCAAATTATTAATTTCTTGATAGTCAAACATTGTTCATTCTTTTAGTCACGAAATTTGATATTTTTTTAAAATTAATTAAAAATATTGATACATCATTTTAAAGACTATTTTAATAATCAAGATACGAATCTAGTGGTCATATTATGTAACATAATATTAAAAATATGTTTACGCAATAATCCTTTAAAGTATTTCTAGAGACAAAATATTAACGACTGAAACACATTTTTTTTAATTAGTTCAAAATTTTCTTTCTAAAATATGTCAAAACAAGCTTAGCATTTATTATTGTTTATAAGAAGTTAACTAATAGAAACTCTTCATTTTAACAAAATTACAATAATATCCTTATGGACCCATACCAAAAGTTAAGACAGGTATGGATTCTTCTAGAATTTTTTTTTGGCTATAAATTATACAATTATTATTTTGCCCTTAAATGATGTTAAAATTACTAAAATGTCATTTTTTCGTCCTTCTCATGGCTCTTCTATATAATAGAAATATCTAAATCTTTCACCACCTCTAAGTCTTGCTGCCACCACCATGCATCTTCACCGGATTCACTATTGTTAATTCCAAACAAATTTTTAAACTCATATAAAAATCTTGCAAAACCAATCAACCTAAATCAATTGTAGATAAATTTACATATATTTATATCACCCCAAGATACTTTTGATCTAATTTGAGAAAAATCAATATGGGTTTACTTCATATCCATTGAACCCACCGAAAAACTATTTTTTTACTAATAGATCCTTTAATTATCAATCTCAAATCTCAATCAATCAACTATATCTCAAAAATTATCTCTATTAATCTCCTTAATCCATTAATTATCGTAGAATCAGACTCTTCCTCTTTGAAATTGTCGTCATCATCGATGATGATGTGGAAGACATCGTAGGCTCCTCCTCCTCATCTTCCTTGAGAGGATTGTTTATCTTCAGTGACCACCATTACTGGCAATATTCTGCCATATTCGTCTTCTCTCCCCCCTTCACTTTTTTTTTTTAATTTGATTTTTAGGTTTCAAATGAGCAAAACCCGAATATCTCTGAATGAGGTCTGAAATCATTATTCACCTTCCTTCCTTAAAGACCCAATTTCATGGACTGATGGTGTTCTAGTGATGGTGAAAATGGTGAAAGTACTTTGGGTGTTTGAAGGGATGGGTAAGAATATAGAAGAAAATGGTAAAGAAATATAAAAATTGAAAAATAAATAAATAAATGAAGTGTCAAAGCGTGAAACTCACATGCCACCATAGATCTGGTTATGACTTTTTAGGGGTATAATTATTTCATTTTTAAACAATTCAGAGGGATGATAGAACTCCCGTAAAGTTTAAGTGTGTAGTTGAAAATTCGAATATAGATTGAAGGAGCATTTGACCATTTTCTCTTTATTATATCAAAATAAGCATTTTTCATATTTGGAAAATTATTAGTACCGTGTAATTCATGTTCGATATTTGTCGTTGCGGATTAATTAATCAAATATAGGATAAGGAAAATTAAAGCTATAAGTTCTCTTTTTCAGTTTGGGTAGAGTGATCTCACTCAATATTGCTCCCAGCAGGATGGCTATTTAATTTTCATATTGATGTTCACCACCACCTAATTGTTTGAATTTTATTTTTAAAAAATTATATTATACCCAAAGCCACAGAGAGGATACAGAGTTTTATGTCTTGACATCTAACGTGGTAAATAATTAAACCCCTCTCTACGATGCGGAATGGATACGAAGCTAGGTTTTCCTTACTTTGAGCTTCCTCTTTGAAAGTTAAGCGGCGGCGAGGGGGGGGGGGAATTAAAATTCTTTAGTCGACTTCCTGTGTGGGACAGTCGACTCACCTGCAGATTAGTATAACAACATATGGTAAACGTCAATGTAGTAAGTAAAAGACTCAGAGAGTTTTTATACTGGTTCGGAACACCAATGTGGTGCCTACTTCCAGTCCCCTTAGGTTACAAGGGTTTCCTTAAAAGCTTGTTGAGAACTTGGATGTTACAGGAACCAAATTAAGAGGAGCCCTTGGCCTCTCGAAGTTGGTCCCACTAGGTACAATAAATGTAACCAAAAAAGGAATCTCGGATAGTACTGGAGCATCAACTGGGGCCAAAAGAGGAGCCCATGACATGTCAGAGCTGGTCACACCAGAATCCATAGGTCTAACAATAGTTTGAGGAGCATTCAATGTAGAACCCTCTTCGTGAGTTTTTGCTTTGATCGCGTCATTTATCTGTTTGAGGCTTTTATTGATCACATAACTGAGATCGCTGAGATCTTCTGGGTGCATACTGTTGGGCATCTCTTTACCATTCAACAATCCATACATCTGGTTTGTAAATTCCATTTTCTTGTTTTCCTTCCTTACCTTCTCAAGTTCATTCTCAATTTTGTTGATCCTTTTCATGATTTGTTTTTCTTGTGTTGTTATGTTTTTTGATTTATCCGTCTCTGGAAGATCCTCAAACTTTGTAAAGGTGCTGGTAGTAGCTTCATGATTTGAAAACACCTCTAGTTTTTTGTGGTAAGGGCTATTGATGAAGGTAGCCAATTCAACATCACAAAGGGTACTGTTGAGTTCACGAGCCTTGGTTAAGAATTCTTTTTGACGTTTTCTATATGAGACTCTCCTCTTAGTGTTATTTTCAATGAAAGCCAACTTCACTTTCTTTCTAACCATGGTTAAAAATGAGGAAGAGGAGGAGAAATGTGTTTATTAGGATATGGGGGATGAAATAGATTTATTATTCTTATTGTTGTTGTGTGTTTCTTTGCTAAGAACTGCCTCCTATTTATAGGGTACAAATAATTTTTTAAATAATTTGTATTAGAGAATACTTAGTTGTCATGGGTACTATTTTGGCATAAAAATAAATGAAGGTAGATTTGATATCAATTTAGATTCCATCATCTTGAGATTAATATAGTAATGACTCTAGTCTTATGTTGAACAAATCTTTTTGAGTCAAACTTTTCTTA
Organism: Solanum raphanifolium; assembly: GCA_036250405.1. NCBI lineage: Eukaryota > Viridiplantae > Streptophyta > Magnoliopsida > Solanales > Solanaceae > Solanum > Solanum raphanifolium. The sequence goes on along the minus strand of JAJOOE010059962.1, from coordinate 11,868 downwards.
TTAGGAAAATAATTTAATTGATATAGATCTAAGCAAGTATTATCAATAAAAAATGGCCATAGAGTATTAACAAATATTAATTTATGAATGTAAAAAGATAAATATTGAAACAAGTGAAAAATTGAAATATTGGCCAAAAAATTTGAAATATTAATTTTAAAAATATTTAAATAATATAATACAAATTAATTTAATGATTAATAAAATTCAAATACTTTTTGAATATTAAATGAAGATATGTGTATGTTTATTATCGTTGTAGTGCTTATAAAAAGCACATTATATTTTTTTCCAATTTTGGAAGAAACTATATTTAGTAGAAAATTTATAGTGATTTCAATTATATTAAAAATCAAATCAAGCTCAAATTTTAGTGTTATTTTACATTAAAAATATTTCTAAATCAGTTTCAAGGCAAATTTGTACATAAAATAATTACACAAGACACCTACCAGACTATTGTGTTTATAGATATTGAGGAAAGAAAAATAGAATTTTATTTCATTTTAGAATAGTATTCAATTATATTAAAAACTAAATGGGATAAGACATAAGTACCCCCTAGATTATGACCGAAATCTCAGAGACACACCTAAATTTAATTAAGGTCTTATTACCCCCCCCCCACCCCCCCACCCCCGCCTCCTAACTCATTTTTTTCGTATTTTTGTGCACCTTTTGTGTTGACGTGGCACCTTCAACCACCCAAGTTAGTTGTTTTTGTACACACTCACCCACCACGTTCTTAATTATGTTTTTTTTTTAAAAAAATCTTAATTATTTTTTAATATTTTATTTGAAAAATATTCTTATTTCTGTATTTTGTATTTAAATTAAGTCAATACACATTTTTCACCTTGTATAATTTATTTTTTTACCTACATTCATTGTGTTTTCTCTTTTATTTATCTATTGATTTTATTTTCTTTGTCTTTCGTTTTGATTTGATTTTAATTTAATTCCAAATGTCTTGTATCTAAAATAAGTTAATTTTGAACGGATATCAAAATAAGTGAAGAAAATCAAATAAAACATAAATAAAAATTAAAACGTTAAAATTAAAGGACACTTTTAAATTATTTTTTAAAAAATATACACATAATTTTTTAAAAATAATTAAAAGTGAAAAGATAATAAATTAATTAAAAAAAGTTTAAAGTGAAAAGAAATTAAAGTAAATATTTTACAAAGAAATAAATAAAAATAATTAAATATATATAAGTTTTAATATCAATTTATAAGTGTACTAACTAATTATAAAGTTGTCAATAAAAAAATGACGTGTGTCCAATTTGTGCACTCATTACACTCTCTATGCCATGTTAGCGTTTGTGTTGTATTTATTTCATTTTCAATTAGTTTAGGGGGATAATATGACCCTAATTAAGTTTAGGTATGTCTCTGAATTTTGGTCATAGTCTAGGGGTACTTGTGTCTTATCCCAAACTAAATCATGCTCAGATTTTGTTTTTTGTTTCATTAAAAAAAAATTCTAAATTAATTTCGAAGCAAATTAATACATAAAATAATTGCACATGACACTTACCAAACTAATATGCTTTACACATATTGAGGAAAGAAAATATAATTTTGTTTCATTTTAAGGATTGTACTCAAGAAGAAGAGGAGGAAATAGTCATAGACCGTCTTACTAATATTTTGTGGATTAAAAATAGACATTTTATGATATTTATTCACTTCAAATAAGATTAGGAGTAAATAAATGCCCGTATAGATAAAATGCTAAAGTAAGTTTTGCTGCAAAGTTCATGAGTTTTTTATGTGTTTTCTAATTCTAAATAAGGATGCAACGATAAACTTACCTAGTTTCTTACGAAAAATGTGAAACCTAAAATGGTGATAGCTTATATGGAGAAATTAGCATAACTGAATCCCTTCAGGCCAGAGGCGAATTTAAGTGTAAAAAATGGATCACCAAAATCAGTGGTCATCCGACAAAACTTGATATATTATTTGTATAATTCTTAAAATATTGTAAATAGTAAATAAGGGAACCCATGATCACAAATGACTAGATGGGTCACTGGTTCAAGAGTTTGTTTTGGATGGTGAGGTTGAGGGTTCGATTCCCAGAGAGGATCTCTTTTTAGAAATTAATTTAAAAGCACCATTTTTTATTATTTTTTTGAAAAAAAATCATTTTCTTTTTATAAAGTGTACTTTTTAAATTTCTTGAGATGCAAAATTGCATATATTTTTCTTATAAATGGTTTCTTAATAAAAAAATTTCAATCAATAATTCATATAATCAATGCATTTAATTTCTCTTGTGATATAGTACTAAGATATATCAAACTTCTAATAATTTTTTCTTTAATATTATTTTTTCCCAAAAATCGTATTTAATAGTTTTCTTATGAAAAACCTATAATCTATTATTGCTAAAATAAATGAGGCCTCAAATTTGGGAGCCTAAAATGGTTGCCTTTTTCTTAAAGGGGCATAACCGCTCCTGACAATGGTGCACCCGTGTTTTTGAAATCCTAAATTTGCCTCTGCTTTAGGCAATAGACCATGTTGCTCAGACATTGGAATTTAAATACATGAAACAAGATATTAATATTACACAAAATAAATGTATACATTATTTTTATAATAATGCACTCTAACTAACGTCTGGCACTTCAAATTTAATATGAGAGTCTTCATCTTTCAAATATTCCCCCACCACCCACAACTTTTATTAGAAAAACAAAGCATAACAAGATTTTTTTTTTGGTTCCCATTCGGTGTGCGAAGTTCATATTGGAGCCCCGACTAAATCTGAATTGCATACTGCAGGACTCATTCGGGGGTGGCGCTCCCAACAAGATTTTCTCCATATCCAGAACTCGAACCAAGCATAAGAAGATTTGATTAACAAAGAAGAGTGTATTGGGTAGGTTTATGAATACCTCAATAGTTATACAGCTGCATTCTTGAGTAGTTCATTGATAAGTTTGCTAAAGGCCAAGTATGATGAACCACCTTCCGTTACGCTGGCCCTGCTCTTCTCTTTCATCATCTTTGCTTCATGTTTTACCGCGGAGTTAGTTTCCATCAATTTACTTATCCCATTTTCGATGGCTTCTGCTGTTACTATAGGCTGATCTTTATTCCTCTCGCAGTAATCCAAAGTAATCTCCACTGCTACTCCTATTTCTTTCACTAATTGAAACGCGTTTACCTGCTGTTCTGAGTGCAATGGCCATGTCGCTATAGGCACCCCATACCATAAGCTTTCTAGTATCGAATTCCATCCACAGTGTGATACAAATCCCCCGATTGCTTCATGAGACAACACTTTCAATTGTGGAACCCATCCTACCACTTTCCCTTTTTTCTCTGTTCTGTTTAGGAATCCTTCAGGCAAGATTTCCGAATAGCTCGTGTATTCTCCGGGGAATTGAGCATTGTTGCTCTGTGGTGGACTACGTAAAGACCATAAGAACCGGCAGCCAATGTTATCTAGAGCTATAGCGATCTGTTTCACTTGATCCGTTGGTAAGCTCCCCTGGCTCCCAAAACAGAGTAGCACCACCGAATTCGGTGGCTGTTCGTCCAGCCAATTTGTTATTTCTGCCTCTTCTGACTCCGACTGTGATTTCGATTGGTTTAAAATTGGACCAATTGGATAGATGGATGGCAGGGGACGTTGTTCAGATCTTGATATGTTATTGTTATTGTAAGCATCCAAGGCGTAGATTTCTAGTTCAGCGAAAGTGTTAATAATAATTCCTTTGGCTTTTCTGTATCCACGAGCGAAATCAATAAATCTCCCTAACCATGTGTCTCTATCGACTAGAACCATTGGCAATATGTTGGGAGGAACAGGGTACGCGTAACTGGGAAACGATAACAGAGTAGTACTACCATCACAGTTTTTAACATCCTCATTACATTCATCTTCAAGAAACTGAAAATAAAGCATCAATCCAAGAAAAGCAGCTGGGGAAGTGAAAAACACATAGCTTGGGATCCCAAACTCGTCAGCTACATCCATCAATGGAGTGCATAACATGTCTACAACAAATCCAACAAGCTTAACACCACCGCGTTGACTTATCAAGAATTCCCTGATTTGAGATTTTTGAGTTTGTACTAATCTGTTAACAAAGTGTCCTCGAGTTTTAGAGCTCCATTCTGGGGTTGGATCAACAGGTGGTAATTCAAAGAATCGAAGACGTTCAGAAGATGATGAATCAATTACAGAATCAACAAAAGGGCCACTTACAGCGTCGATGTAATCAGGGAGTTTCATAATGAGGACAGTGATTGAGATCTGATGATTTCGAGTGATGAAAAGCTTGGCTAACTCCAGCATCTGAGCAACATGGCCCATTGCCGGAGAAGGGATGAGAATCAGTTCAGCTAATTTCTCCATAAAACGAAATTGTTTTTTAAATTCAATTGCCAATTTCTCTTTTGGCTACTGTTTTTGTAAATATATTATCATGTGGGCTTTGCCACCAATTATAATGGCAAAACTTTATAAACCAATGTACTTCCACTAAAATGGAAGTAAGGAGTTAAAATAATACACAAAGTACACAAACATCACATGACACTTCTATAAATAAAAATTAAAAAGTGAACTGTCAAAAAAATATATTATTATTTCATTTTTTGAGTTTCATATCTAAACTATTAAAATTGTGAGTTATAAAACACATAGTAGTAATATGTGTAATGTAGTCTCTTTTCTATTTAAAAATATTTTGTCACGTGGCATTCTACATAAATAAATCATTCCATCTTGATAAAAACTAAATAAAGTATTAGTATTAGATAAAAATTAAAAATCGAAGTATCACTATCCCCAAAATAAGAAATTGATTTTAAAAATAAAATTCAAAACATTTTCTTTACCAACTCCATCACCTACTTCCCTGTACCTCCGACAATCCACCCCCCTCCAAACCACCCACTCCTTCACAAAATGTTTTTAGATATTATTTTTATTTTTAAAAAAATAATTCTACTCCACCCTATCTAATTCTCCGTTTTTATTTTTTTTTGGTTTTTATTAGATATATACACATTTTCTTAAAAAAATATTTTTTCTACTTACGTACCGAATATAACATATATGAAAATTTTATTTTTTAAAAGATCTTGCAGCAAGTAGAAAATACTTTTCAAAAACTAACACAAAATGAGAAAAAAAATTTAGAGCAAGAGAATTAGGTGGGGTGGGGTAATAATAAAAAGATCTAAAAGTATAAAGTTCATTATCAATGATCCATATAAAAATAGATAACTATTTTAATTTTTTGGGAAAAGGTAAAATTACCTCCCTAGACTATGATCCAAATCTTAGAGACACACCTTAACTAAACTAAGGTTATATTACCCCCTAAACTCACTTTTTTGTAATTTTGTACACCTTTTTGGCTTATGTGGCATCCAAATATCTCCCACGCGCCTCAGTTATGTGGAATCACGGGGTGTGCCACATATGCCAAAAGGTGTACAAAATTACAAAAAAAAAAAAAAAAAGAGTTCAGGGGGGGTAATAGGACCTTAGTTTAGTTAATGTGTGTCTCTGGAATTTCGGTCATAGTCTAGGGGGTACTTGTGTCTTCTCCCTTCAAACAAATACGCTTACTCTAACAATTATATGTGTAACACTAATTGGTAAAGAAAAAAAAAATCTATATCAACCATCATTTATATTTTTTAATGCAACATAAATCCTAAATATACTCAGCATTTACAAGTCAAACATTATAATAAGATGTCTAAAGACTTATGTGGAGCACAATTATCTTATATTATAAATTTATAATAATGGGTACACTTGGCTACACGCGCAACGCGCGTACCCAGAAACTAGCATATAAATACAAATACAATAAATTCTAATTAAGGGAACTAAATAAAAAAAAATCAAAATATATTTTATTATATTCCTACATATTTGCTAGGCTATGTACACTACTTTATTGTTACACATGTTTGATTTGTTACACATGTTTAATTTGTGATGTTAGGTAGCCACCAAGAAATTAATTGCTAAAATAATGGAAGTTGTTTTCCCTTATTTGATGTTGGCCCAAGCAACCAACCCAAATCGAGTAGTTTTTAAAATGTCTATTTAAATTTAGAGGTCTTAATTTTAAGATAAATAAATAAAACGTAAATACCTTATATATAAATCATGGACCAGATAAAATGTTAACTCGTTAAGAAAAATTCTCAAACCGTTAAGAACCGATTGTTAGGATCGAAATAAGCAGGTGTAACGCGGAAGCTAGCAAAGCAAACATCGAAAGACCATGAGTAAAAGACAAACGAAAAATATACAAAGACACAAAGATTTAACGTGGTTCGGTCAATCGACCTACGTCTACAAAGGAGATGAGCAATTCAATATATAAACATGAGAGTACAAAATATAGAGAGAAATAACCTCAACCAATTCACTCGGAATACATGGGAGGTTCACACAAGTGACAACGTATCAAGCTTGTGACCCACAAATTCTCCCCCTAACCAAAACTCTCAAAGCCCTTAAGACTACATTGTGAATGCTAATTAAGTTAGAAGGAACAAACCTATATTTATAGAGTCCTAAAAATTTTCCTACAAGAAAAGGACTACTCAAAATATTGAAACTTTTTCCTAAAAGGAAAACCTATTTATGGTAAGAAATCAGGGCAAATAACCCTAACAAATCTCCCTCTTGGCCTGAATTTCTGACAAAATAAATTTGTCCACCTTCTTCACATAATCTTTAGGATCTTCCATCTCTTCTCCATAATCTCCTCCATCAAATCTACATCTGACACAGAGAACCTCTCTGAAACAGTTTCTCCAACAAAATCTTCATTACTGTCAAAAAGGTTGCGGCTAGAATTACACCCGCCAAGATGAACACCCATCTCTAACATGGTTCCATCATTGAACCATGACTCTGATACCACTTGTTAGGATCGAAATAAGCAGGTGTAATGCGAAGCTAGCAAAGCAAACATCGAAAGACCATGAGTAAGAAGACAAACGAGAAATATACAAAGTCACAAAGATTTAACGTGGTTCAGTCAATCGACCTACGTCCACAAAGGAGATGAGCAATCCACTATATAAACATGGGAGTACAAAATATAGAGAGAAATAACCTCAACCAATTCACTCGAAATACATGGGAGGTTCACACAAGTGATAACGTATCAGGCTTGTGACCCACAAATTTTCCCCCTAACCAAAACTCTCAAAGCCCTTAAGATTACATTGTGAATGTTGGTTAAGTTAGAAGGAACAAGCCTATATTTATAGAGTCCTACAATTTTTCCTACCAGAAAAGGACTACTCAAAATATTGAAACTTTTTCCTAAAAGGAAAACCTATTTATGGTAAGAAATCAGGGCAAATAACCCCAACAAATCTCCCCCTTGGCCTAAATTTCTGACAAAATAAATTTGTCCACCTTCTTCACATAATCTTTAGGATCTTCCATCTCTTCTCCATAATCTCCTCTATCAAATCTACGTCTCGACATAGAAAACCTCTCTGAAACAGTTTCTCCAACAAAATCTTCATTACTGTAAAAAAAAGTTGCGGCTAAAATTACACCCGCCAAGATGAACACCCATCTCTAACATGGTTCCATCATTGAACCATGGTTCTGATACCACATGTTGTGACGAAAAGATTAAAACGAAAATCTAAAATATAGAACACCAAGTTTAACGTGGAAAAATCCTTCAAAACGAAGGTAACCACCACGGGATCGACAAGATTCGCATTGCTTCACTATAATAGTAAAATAGTTACAATTATTCTTCTAATGGCTACACAATAAGTGACAAAAGAGAACAAACAATAGCTACACCAACAAAAGATAAATAGAAAGAAACACCACCCAAACTCAGCTGTTGTTCGGGACCTAAAATATGATCTTTTTGACTTTTTAATCCGATCTCCACCGTTCAAATCAACCGCCAAGATGTCAGGAACACTCAATACAAATTTCAGCCCGATCCAACGGTAAGTTAATTGAAAACACAGTCTGAAGGTTGTTGGTAGGAATAAAAGACTGCAACAAAAGAACCCTTTTTTCTTCTCTCTTATCTCTTGTTGAAAGCTCTCTCAAAAACTTCTCTTATGTCTTAATGTCTTTCAAAGACAATACTAATGAGCAATCTGCATTATTCTCTCAAGACCATTCTCTATTTATAGAGTTGTGCTTTTCCTTACAAAGCCAAAACCAACTCCAAATAGGATTAGTATTCCAATCATTTTCCTAATAGAATTGGAAACCAAATAAAGAGAATAATTCCAATCCTTTTTCAAGTAGGATTAGGCCATGAGCCTTTGGCTGGAACATGAGCAATAGCCCAACAAACTCCCCTCTAGCTAAGGGGCCAAATGGACAAGTGGAAGAACTCTTGACAGGCTTCATGCCTGCTACACTTCAACAAAACTCATGCTTGTCTACGATCACCACTTTTGTAAGCATATCTGAAGAATTGCCATCAGTGTGTATCTTCTCAACCTCAAATAATTTTTCCTCCAGGGCCATTCTAGTCAAATGATATTTTCTACTAATATGCTTGGACTTAGAATGAAAGGTGGAGTGCTTGGTGAGATAAATAGCACTTTGATTATCACAAAATAAGACAAACCTTGATTGTTCAAAATCAAGATCTTTGATAAACTCCTTCATCCAAAGCAATTATTTGGCACATTCAGTGATGGCAATATATTCTGTTTTTGTGGTAGATAAAGCTATACACTTCTGAAGTCTTGATTGCCAAGAAATAGCTCCCCCTCCAAAAGTGATCAAATAACCAGAAGTGGATTTTGAGTTATCAAGATTTCCTCCCAAATCAGAGTTTGTGTAGCATACAAGTTCAGACTTGCCACTACCAAAGCACAACTCCATATCTGAAGTACCCTTCAAATATCTTAGTATCCATTTCACTGCAGCCCAATGTTCTTTTCCAAGATTGGACAGAAATTTGCTAACGGTACCAACAACATGTGCAATATCTGGTCTAGTGCAAATCATAGCATACATCAAACTATCAATAGCGGAAGAGTATGGAATACTTGACATCTCATTCTTCTTTTCATTAGTAGATGGACTTTGGGTCGTACTCATCTTAAAATGTTTAGCAAGAGGTGTACTAACCATTTTTGTCTCTGTCATGTTGAACCTCTTGAGTACTTTCTCAATATACTCATTCTGGAATAATGATAACTCTTTCTTGTGTCTATCTCGATGAATTTGTATGCCTAAGATCTTCTTTGCTGGTCCCAAGTCCTTTATCGCAAACAATGTGCTTAACTCTTTCTTAAGGACTACAATTTTAGATTTATTTTTGCCAACAATCAGCATATCATCCACATAAAGTAGTAAGATAATAAAATCATCATCAGAGAACTTCTGAAAGAATACATAATGATCTGAAGAAGTTTTCTTATATCCCTGATTTTCAATGACAGATTCAAACTTCAAGTACTACTGCCTTGGAGCTTGTTTCAAGCCATACAAGCTCTTTCTCAATTTGCAAACATGGTTTTCTTTTCCTTTAAGTATGAAGCCTTCGGGTTCCTCCATGTAGATCCCCTCTTCTAAATCACCATGAAGAAATGTAGTCTTGACATCCATCTGCTCAACCTCTAAATCTAGACTTGCGGCTAAGGCTAAAACCATACGAATAGAGGACATTTTCACAATAGGAGAGAAAATTTCATCAAAATCAATTCCCTTTCTTTGACCAAAACCTTTGACAACTAACCTAGCCTTGTATCTAGGTGCAGATGTATGTTGCTCTTGCTTTAATCTGAAGATCCATTTATTTGTTAAAGCTTTCTTACCTTTCGGTAACTCCACTAGCTCATATGTGCCATTCTCGTAAAGTGACTTCATCTCATCTTCCATGGCTTCTACCCACTTATCTCTATGAGTATCTAGCATGACTTCATCATAACCTTCAGGTTCTCCCATGCCAGTCAAAAGAATATACTCATTAGGAGAATAACATGTTGAGCTTCGCTTCTCTCTAGTGGATCTTCTACAGGAAGTTTCTGGAGCATCCAAATTTGTCATCTCAACATTAGTTGGTTGATGATCAACCACAACATCACCAATAGGAACATCTAAAGGTTCTACACCCTATTCATTATCTTGGGTTCCTTTATGTGCAAAAGATGTATCAATAATAAGAACTGGATCAACAACAACTAAGCTCTCATCAATCTGAAAATCTTGTTTCTCAACCTTGTCAATATCTTCAATAGTTTGATCTTCAAAGAACACAGCATCACGACTTCTAATGAGCTTCTTATCAATTGGATCATAAAAGCGATATCCAAACTCATCTTGACCATAACCAATGAAGATGCACTGCTTAGTTTTAACATCCAATTTCGACCTCTCATCTTTTGGAACATGCACACAAGCTTTACAACCAAACACTTTCAAGTGATTATAAGAAACTTCCTTACCAAACAAAACTCTGTTTGGAACATCACCATCCAAAGCAACAACAGGAGACAAATTGATAACATAAGCAACAGTGTTAAGTGCTTCAGCCCAAAAATGAATTTGGAAGTTTAGCCTCTGAAAGCACGCATCTAACTCTCTCAACTAAAGTTCTGTTCATCCTTTCTGTCAGGCCATTTAATTGAGGAGTCTTTAGAGGAGTCTTCTGATGACGAATTTCTTGCGATTTGCAGCAGTTATCAAAGGGACCAATATACTCACCACCATTATTAGTGCGAATACATTTTAATTTCTTTCCTGTTTGTCTCTCAAATAAGGCTTGAAACTCCTTAAACACATCAAGTACTTGATCTTTGGATTTTAAAGGATATACCCAAATCTTGCGAGAATGATCATTAATGAAAGATGCAAAGTAAAGCGCACCACTTTTTGACTTCACTTTAAAAGGACCACACAAATCAGAGTGTACTAGCTCCAGTAGCTCAGACTTTCTTGAAGGAGGATGACTATGAAAAGAAACTCTTTTCTGTTTCCCAACTAAGCAATGAACACATCTTTTTACCTTTTCTTGTTTCACACCAGCAAGTAAATTCTTCTTAGCCAAACAGGTAATCCCCCTCTCGCTCATATGACTAAGCCTCTTGTGCAACAATTCTGATAAAGTCTCGCTTTCCACCAAATTTATAGAGTCTCCAAGAATCGATCCTTATGTCACGTATAAATTTGAATGCTTTCTTCCTCGAGCTACAATCAATGAGCCTTTGGTCAACTTCCATTGGCCATTGAACAAGTCATTATGATAGCCATCATCATCTAGTTATCCTACAGAGATCAAATTCAAGGGAATGTCTGGAGCATGCTTGACATTCTAAAGGACTAACGTTGATCCAGTGTTGGTTTTCAAACAAACAGTGCCAACACCAAACATCTTAACCTCACCAGCATTACCCATCTTTAACACCTCTGAGTTAACAGAATTATAAGATGCAAAAAAGTCTTTTCTTGGTGTGACATGTGATGTAGCTCCAGAATCTACTATCCTACTTGTATCTTGAGATACAAAATTGATGACGTCTAAAAAGAAGGTCATCTCGAACAACAGCAACAACATTGTTTCCATTATTTTCTTCCTTCTTCCCTTCTTTAAGATCTTGCTTCAATTGTTTGCAAAATCTTCTAATATGTCCTTTCTTTCCACAATGATGGCATATAATATTTGGATTCCTGAATCTTGACTAGCTTCTACTTTTACCTTTACTTTTTGGATCTCTTGTCTTATCTCTCCCTCGATCTTCTGTGTACAAAACATCTGAATGTGAGGATGTGCCTTGAGATTTTCTTCTAACTTCTTCATTCAACACACCACTTTTTGCATATTCCATAGTCACCTTACCACCAGGAGCAGAATTTGTTAA